>JALJCO010005574.1:417500-623222 GCA_023101725.1 Atherinomorus stipes
ACTCCCATTAAACAAAGCTGGTACAGCAGTTTTAAAGTTCAGAAGGTTCTCACTTCACACACATTGTTTTGTCCATTTAGGGACACTGTAGTAAAAATTGTGGAACAAATATGGCAGCCTCCATATGTGCACCCCCCAGCAAGTACATATAAAACACTCATTCTAAGAAAATAAACATAACAGCTATTCTAGTGCAGTGATTACACATCAATAGAAACAGTTTTGAATTATATATCACATTTTTCTGCCACTGACCTTTAATTTTTTACATACAGCACTGTACCACTGTGTCATGTTTGTCTGTTTGTCAGATCTTGGACGGGTTGTACTGGAAAAAATCTAGTTGTACTGGGACGCTGGTTCAATGACAATAAAGGCATTCTGATTCTGATTCTTTAACCATCTACTGTTCACTGAACAAAAGACAGTGTTGTATAAAGTACCCAAAAGCCATACTTGAGTAAAAGTAAAAGTACCTTACTGGAAAATGACTCAAGTAAAAGTCAAAGTTGCCTGCTAGAATATTACTTGAGTAAAAGTAAAAAAGTAGCTTGTATTTACTGTACTTAAGTATCAAAAGTAAAAGGTACAGTTAATAAAACGCAATCAGAAATTTGAGTTTAACATTTTCTTTATTTCTGTTTAATTTAGTTTTTAAGTTTGCAAATTTGCGATAGTAATTTGTGAAGTTTAAAGAAGTTTCAATACCTCCTTACATAAACTCAACCATATAGAAAAATACTATACACACAAACACATCCTTACAGACCATGCATGCCTACCAACATTCATACCCACGTCCATTCAATATTAAATCATTCCTAATAAACTCTTGGTGCTTAGAGGTGATGCAAACAAACAAAAAACTTGATTGGTTGAACTTTAAATGACTGCAGTGCGACAGCACATGAACTGTCCATCCAGTCGTTACTGAACCCTGAAAAACGTTTTGTTCAACCTCAAAAGAAGTTCTTTCTCAAAATGGTGAGAACTCAGTCTCACTCTTGGACTGAAGACCAGACCAGCGATGCTAAACAGCCGTTCACCTGCTGCTGAGGCAGGTAAAGGTGTGTTTAGCTTCAGACAGCTTGCACAAGGCTGCTACTAGTCCCATTACAACAAAAAAGATTGTCCATTGGCTATTACGTTCCTTATTGACGTTACATATTTTGTAACTAGTAACCAAGATGCTCAGGTAAATGGAGTAAAGGTATTGTTATTTCTCGTAAAATGTAGTGAAGTAAAAGTAAAAGTCATCAGAAATAGAAGTAGTAAAGTACAAATACAAAAAAAAAAAAATACTACTGAAGTAAAGTAAAGAAGTATTTTTACTTAGTTACTATACAACACTGACAAAAGGTAGCAAACACTTAAATGAAAGCTTTAGAAGTGAAAATTGAAAAAATGCCTTGTCATCACCAAAGAAATCCCTCTGACTTCCAAATGTAGGCTACTAAAACTGATATTCCTTTATTTTCTTGCAATGCCGAGAGACTGAAACTTTGTTGACCCGGTAAATGTTTACAATCACCAACATGATTGCACCCGGAGAACTTTCAAATGCTCATGACTGTACAAAATGCTGCTAAATCCAACTGAGGTCTCCAATATTTGCAGCCCATAATCTGCATAAACTTTAGAGTTGGTTTCATGTCATCACTGCGCCTGCTCACTTTGAGCCGCGGTGAACAAAAGTAGCATGCTATCCTCCCACTGTTTCAACAAGCTGCCACCCTGTCAGTCATCCTGACATCCCTCAGTCTGAGAAATATCCAGAAGCCAAAAGCGAACGTCTGACCTAGTTGTAGTGAGAACAGAGCAACCTTTTAGTAATATGGAGCTATCCTTTACAGCAGATGCAGGTTGTCAGAGGAGAAGGAGCTCAAAACTGCATGCCAATGTGTGTGCGTCTGCGAGAGCGTGTGTGTGTGAGGGAACAAAGTGGTTGTCAGGTGCAGTTAGAAACTGGCTGGCCTATCTGGATGGGGAACATCCATCAAACAAGCCTCCTAACTGAGTGGAAACAACTCCTCAGACGAGCTACACCGCTCCAGCTCGCTGCTCAGAGTGGGCTGCCTTTGTTCCCAGAATGTGTCTCCTTCAAGTGTAATTGGAGCAAAATTAATATGTTCTGAATAAGTAGATTTAGCATTTCTTGTAGAAAAATCCGAAAAAACTCAGAGTGATTTTAGTTTCGGGTGATGGAAATTGCACTCGTGGGAACATTTGCTCTGCTAGAAAAGCATATTTGTCTGTAATCAAACCCTTTTAAGTTAAATTTCTTAATAGCAATGAAAACGGCTGCATTTAAAAGACTGTTTCTGCATAAGCTCAAACTTGCTTCAATAGTCTGTCATTCTTTCCAGTCTTCCTTTTAAAAATATGAGTCCGATTTTTACCACAAAATATTTGGCTTTTTGGCAAAAGATTTTGTTTTGCTTTGTTACAGAAATTCTTCATATTTGAAGATACAAGTGGCCAAATATCCTTTGATTTGTACTTGCTACAGCAGGGGTTGCAATAATACAAAATCGTTCAATAGCAAGCAAGCAGTTGTGATATCAGACTGTAAAGGCTTTTTATGGCAGAGATCTTTTCTTCAGACAGAAACCTGAATGGACAGCGGCACCTTAAGGAACAGAATGCTGCTGTATCCTTGGGTATCATCACCGGCAATGTATAAAAAAGACGACTTTTCAGTAGCTCAAAAGCTGAAAAACCGGCTGAAATAAACACCTTTGGCTTTTCTCCACAACTATATTTTTCTGGACGAAGAAAAAGTTCATGCTTCTTTCACTCAGAATCCACGAACACTGATGAAGGATTTAAAAGCATTAGACTGAGAGAAAGATGTTAAAACACATTTTATACACACAAACAAAGATATTTTCATCTGTGGGTGGAACCAGAGGTCTCAGGTGTAGACTGTCCTATGAGTAACTACTTTTAATGTCTTTTAAAGACCCACAATGCAACTTTTAACAGTTTTCTCAGAGACGCGCCCCCTATCGGCGGCTAAACTAGCATCCATCTTGCATCGTACCTGTACTGTGATTCACTCCAGCCAGTAAAAGACAGTCTTGACTCTTGTTCTGTCCCTTCCTCTCTTTCTTTTCCTCTCTTCCTCCAATAATATCTCCTTGCGTTTCTTTACAGAATCCGACATGATGCACGTTCAAAACACCCGCTGAGTTCAGACCTGGTTCATATCCATTTGCTCGTACATGACGCAGTGTGCAACCAATAGTCGGCCGCGATGTCACAGCCCCTTTCCGGATGGAAAACTTATAGTATATACTGCAGTTTCTGAGCCCGGGACGCCTCTGGGCAGTGACGGATTAAAAATACGCTTAATGAATGTTGGTGTGCCATCAAAACGAGTCAGAAACACATATTTTTAAGGTCTAAAAGTTACATTGTGTGTCTTTAAAGTCTAAAATAAGAGCTACACATACAAGTTTGTACCCTCCATTCTTTGTCATGTACATCAGATCAAAAATAACATTTTGAAAATCTCCCTCTGTTACCAGAAACTCCTTCCTCTCTGAGCTGAAAGCTCTGGAAAAGATTTGACAAACATGTGATTGTTTGTTAAGGGTGTAAATATCTATCTTCTGTTTAACAGACTGATTACGCTGAAAGAACAGGGGCCTCATTTATAAAGCTTGCTTACGCACAAAACCGGGTTGGAAAGTCAGTACGCAACTTCTTATGCAAGAGTTGGGATTTATTAAAAAAAAAAAAAAAAAAATGGCGCAGGAATGTGCTTAACTTTAAGCAAACTACAGACCTTGCTTACGCACATTTTGGAGACAGTTGTGACAAGGTGAGAACGATTTGTTAATGGAAAGGTCGCATATAAATAACCATGCAGTGGCAGCTGTGCATAATGTGGAACGATGGATGCACTTGCTCTTCTTGAAGACCATGCTAATGGATGGATCCGACTGGAGAGGGTGTTTTGCGCCCTGTCCAAGCTCTCCTTATGCCCTGTCGCTCTCAAACGTTAAATTCCCCCTTCATATCAAATTATTATCATAGACTGACTTCAAAGGATTCAAACCAGCAGCGTTATTTATGCTGCAGGTGAGCTGAAACTATAAGAACCTCTCAAATGAATAAAAAGGTCTATAAGCAAACTTAACTTACAGTATATGTTACATCAAGATTTCATCAAAGTTTTCTCACTATAATATTCCTCTACCCAATAATCATCAGATGATATATTTACCACAAATAGAGGGTCATCGCTGCACCACACCAAAAAGGTGTTCTGTGTTCTGCACACAGTTGCACTGCCACAGTGTTTCCTCCAGTTTCACAGCGAGACTTCTGGAACAGACCTCTGTTACATCATTCACCGCCACAACAACCTGCTGCCACTCAGCAGACTTTCCTTCATCTGTGATCCCTGTGACGCCAAAATAAAATGTTTTTGTGAGGCTCCAACTCACCAACAAGCACCTCCACCTCAGTCTGCGCAAAACTGCCTTTTATTGTCTTTTCAGTCGCCACGATTAAGGTTTGAATACCTCAGATCAGCTGGCTTAGTTATAAGCAGAAACCTCCATGAGGTACTTTGCATTGACCATTTATGGTAGAATGTGGGCGTGTAGGGGGTGGGATATGAGCCACACCGGAGCAAATCTCTGGGAAGAGTGTGATTTATAACGAGGAAATTGCTTGGATCTGTGTACGCACAGTTTTGGACGTACATACACTTTTAGTAAGGATCCTATGTACAGTTTTATAAATGAGGCTGCTGGTCATTTCTGAGGTGAACTGTGACATAACTGTGTATAGCGTCTGGGGTACACTGGGCTCACTGCAGTCAACATCTCACACAGCAGGTGTTGCTGTTTTACATCATCCATTCAAACATATCTACAGTCTGTTTTTTTTTTTTTTTTAATTTTCATCTGTATCTAATATTTTTGATCCATCTGCAATAGTGCTACTGGACTGACAATGGGCCATTTTCTGTGCTTTGTCCTTGGCTTTGTTTACTGTGTTGTTGCAGGATGTTTCTGTCCCTGACGTGTCCGTGCTGTGATGACACAGTGGAAGATGAATGTCCATTGTTACAGTTGTTCTCAAGTTCTGTTCTTTACATTTAGATAGGTCAAAAGACTTGATTTTCTTTATGTGTCTGATGCTCTGCAGAAGAATGATTTGTCTTTCCCTTTGTAGATGACTGACCTTCTTTTAAGGACTAAACTTAAAAATGCAACTATTATTTGAACATTTTATGTAGAATTTTCCAGATTTTCCAAATAACTTAATTCATGCACCAAGTTACAAAAATATGAAGGTGAACACCCAGCTGAAACTAAAGCAGACAGTCCCAGGTAACATGACATCAGCTTTGGCTTAGGATACATCCAGCTACTGTTTTCACCAATAAATTTGCTCCTACTTGCAAAATTTTTATGAAGATAGTGTTAACCAATATATTTGCATCTTAGATTTAAAATCTTATAGCCCCTCAGGAGTACAACATTTGAGTGCTAAGATGTTTGAACAAAATCACTTCATTAAAGGTAGAGTCCGAAGTTTCCCCCCCTGAAAATAAATGTTAGAATTGTGCAAGTGAATCGGTCTCATTCCGCAACTTTTGGGCCTTTACTTGCGTGCAGTGCTGAGTTTGAATGCAACTCCCTCTCCCCCTGCCTGTAATTCGCTCTTTCGCTTTGCTATGGCCTGGTCGGGACGTTACTGAGTGGAGATTTCTGTTTATATCACCAGCCAATGACAGAACTAAGGGTATGTGTGGGAATAAGCTCATTATTGGAGCAGACGCCAGTCACTCGAACTCTGGAAGAAAGAAAAAGAAAGAAAAACGGCGGTGCACTGAAGAAAAGGTAAGAGCTTTAGATGATGCACGTTGGAAAACCAGGGTTAATGTTGGTTTGGCTTTTACCTGCTTCTGAGCTCTGAAGGAGAGGCTTGAAGCTGAATAGGCTGAAGAACGAGGCGGCCATTAGCCTGAGAGGAGGGGCGCTAGGATACTGAGAAGAGGCGGCCATTAGCCTGAGAGGAGGGGCGCTCAGTTTGAATACTGAGCCCCCCACTGTTTCTGTTTGGAAACAGAAACAGTGGTGGACTATTTTTCCTTAATTTCATCCATTCAAGAACAAATTACAGTCAAGATGGGATTTAATTTTGGATATTTTTAAATATGCTGGGAGAATATTTCAATAATACCGTGTTAACCAGGATTATTTTGGTCACAATCACTGATATGAATCTTTCATATCATTTCATCCATACTGTAAAACCAAATCAGGAACATATTGGTGAATGGGGCTTAAGGTTAACAATCCTAAATAATTTACCATTTCTCCAGAACTTTTACCACGTCACATTACGAAGTGAAAGGCTTCCCAATCATCACGGAGGCTCTCATAGTTTGCTGGACATTTATTTGTCTGCAACGTTACAAAAAGAGCGGCCTGAAGTTGCCGTTCAGAAACATTAACAACAGTAAAGCGCGAGCAAACAGGGTAGCACAGTTCCGGTTAAGCACCCTTCACAATAAACACTTCCAGGTGTTTCAAAATAAATCACTTTAAAGGTAGAGTCTGAAGTCCCTCCGGCGTTTCTGTTTGCAAACAACAGTATTCAAACTTAGCGCTCCTCCCTCTCAGGCTAATGGCCGCCTCGTTCTAGCTAGCCTATTCAACTTCAAGCTTCTCCTTCAGAGCTCAGAAGCAGGTACAAGCCAAACTATTATTAACCCTGGTTTTCCAAACTGCATTATCTGAAGCTCTTACCTTTTCTTCGGTGCATACACGGTGTTTCCTTTCTTTCTTTTTTTTTCCTTCGAGAGTTCGAGTGACTGGCGTCTGCTCCAATCATGAGCTTATTTCCACACAGCGTCATGCTCTTAGCTCTGTCATTGGCTGCTGATATAAACAGAAATCTCCACCCAGAAACGTCCAGACCAGACCAGAACAATACAAAAGAGTGAATTACAGGCAGGAGGAGAGAGAGTTGCATTTAACCGCACCACAGCATGGGAGAAGAGGCCCAAAGGCGGGGTTTGAGACAGATTTCACTTGCTCAAGTCTAACGTTTATTTTTTACGGGGGGAACTCCGGACTATACCTTTAAGTTTAAACAATAACTTCTCTGTACTTATGTAATAAAATCATGTTAAATCCAAATAACAAACTGTAAACTGCATTTTCTAACATATACATGTAAACAATTCACAACATCCAAATACTTAATAATAATCATGTAAAATGTATTTCATGTCATATATATGATGATATATGACACATCACAACACACCACACAGCTTTCACTCTGTGCTCAAGGGTTAAGGATGTTTGTTGAAAATTCAGCATCAATGGACTCACAGCATATTCCTCTTTATCCACCAGATGACCTTTTTTTTTTCCTATTTTTTTTGTTGTCATTTTGAGAATTAAAACTGATGAACTAGATCATTTATACAGAGGAAGAACAAATGTGCTGAGTGTTTATGGACATCAGAGAATAAATGGTGCGTTTAATGCTGGGAAAATCACGGTGCATTTGATTATTTGACAGCCCAGGTCCAAGTACTTAAGTGGACCTTCCTTTAAGTATATTTAACTTTGCATAATTCAGAAGGTCATCCTGAACACGATAACCCTAAAAAGGAGTAAAATAAAGAGTCTGTGCGCAAACAAACCGCTGTCCTTGTGGTATAATTTATTAAGCAGCAAAATCTGGAGGCTCCCCTCAGCCCTTCAATGCGCCTAATTAAATCAGACTGAGACTAGAATTGAATTTGATGAGGCCAGAACAATTATTTACCCTCAAAAATATTCAGTATATTCCAGTTTAAAGGACATTCTGCATGTGACCTCTCACCTCAAAGGACCCAGCTCATTAGGGGCTTTGAAGTGGAACAGTCTCCACCTGCTTCCTGCCTCCACTCCTGCTGTCTCACCTTGTTTCATTTCATAACAAACGTCCCTGGTCAGAGCCGTGACATGACTCGGGGATTCCGCTGCTTTGAGCTCGCGTCTGCTGCGGTGACATTTCTGCTCTGACACCTGTCTGCATGTCCAATATAGAAAAACACTCAATTGAATTCCTTTGATAGTCGCTGATCCTGCTTTGGCACTACACCCCACAAACTCCTGAGAGCATTACCTGCGATTTTATGTGACAGAAAATCGTAAACAAGAACACAGTGATTATTGTCTCTCAAAATGAATTACTGCGCATGCACGCCGACAGCTACATTGACTGATTTGACTCTGGTAGTGCATAAGACCATATCAAGGAGCTTTATGAGCCTGAATGCAAACAGATGGTCTATTGATTAAAGTTTAATCTAAATCTGCAAACAGAAGTCCTGAAGGTCAGTCGCAAATGAAACTTGGAGGCCTTGAAATGGAAAAAAAAGGAGAATTAGACATCCAAAATGTGCGTGCAAAAAAAAAGAAGGATGAAAGTGACACACTTGGGACTAGTTTGTAAAGAAAGTAACATTGCAAATAAAGTATGCTGACCTTCGCTAAATGTGACTGTTCAAGCATGGGCGTCCGTGTGGATTTCGAGTGTAATACTACCATG
The DNA here is from genome assembly GCA_023101725.1 of Atherinomorus stipes. Taxonomy (NCBI): domain Eukaryota; kingdom Metazoa; phylum Chordata; class Actinopteri; order Atheriniformes; family Atherinidae; genus Atherinomorus; species Atherinomorus stipes. The sequence continues at coordinate 426,075 of JALJCO010005574.1, forward strand.
GGTGATGGTGGTAACTGCCCCTGGGGTCTGGGCCACACAAACACAGAGATGCACTGGCACTTGCACTTTGTTCTTTGCATTGTTTGTGGTGAGATTGATTGTAAAACCTAATGGGCATGTCTGTGCATAACAATCACTGTGTAAACACAGCGGTGTGACGTGTATGTCGTGGTGGATCCCTCCCCCTCCTGTCCTGCATCGAGTACCTGGTGTCAACAGGATGACGGAGGTGACGATCAGCGAGCAGATGACCAGAATGACAAGAAGGGCGATCGCTATTCCCTTCCAGTTCCTCTGCGGAGGGTTACTGCCCACCAGCTCCTACACAGAGTGACAGAGAGGAAGAGAAACGGTCAGATTATCAGCAGAGTGAATAAGAGGACGTTTTACAGAGAGAGGTTGAAAGAGACCGTCTGAAAACACCACGTGGCAGGTGAGACAGACAAGTCGGACGTGTAGCATCTGAAGTGCGGGGAAGAAGGGGGATGAATGGCAAACTCATGAGAAGAAAAGATGTGGGGTGTCAGTCAAGGACGAACATGAGTCAGAGTCGCGGCTTCTCAAGGAGACACGATAGCAGCGGCAGCAGCAGGCGGAGGAGGGGGGGGGCATTCTTAATGAGCCGAGCATCAGCGGCCATCACGCGCAAACGAATGTGACAGATAAAAATGGAGCTCACGACACGTTGGTGAATTGCATGCTTGACAACAGTGCAGGGAGACGCTTTGGGCAGAACAGCTCTGAGTACTGAACAACCTTGAGGCCTTTTTTAAGTTTTTCTTGTCTTGTCTGAGTAATATATGAAAAAGGAAATAAATTCATTCCAGGCTGATATGTGGTAAAACAAAATACCATCAAAAAGAATAAATACGGCACTTGACCAACTTTCTCCTCGGATATAGTGTCGGGGGGAAGGGTGGGGGGGGGGGGGGGATTGCAGCTTCAGGCATCTTGCTCAAGCTATAAATCAAATAAAGTGCAACCAACATGAAATGAATGTGACACATGGCCGTGTGCAGCAGGTGGTCATGGGGACAATTAAATGAACTCCTCCATGTTATTGCATGAAAACAACAACATCCATCTAATCAGTATCTCTGCAAATCCTTTCGTTTTCCAGTCATGAGCTAAAGTTTCCATCTTTATCTCAGTTCTCCACATTACTTCGCCTTAAGAGAAATAATATTCAAACCATCATGATGCCAATAAGGGAAATAAATTATTTCAAGCAGTCTTCAGATGAAGTGCTTTGCAAAGGTCTTGCACAGCACAACATGTTGAAGATCAGAATACTAAATAAAACTTCACAGTATCCACTACAAGAGAAAAGCTGGTATCAGTTATAAATATTTCTTTTTAATTTTCTAAGAAATCCTACATTCTGTGTGAGCGATAGCGTTATGGTCACACAACTTAAGTAGTTCAATAAATAAGAAACGGAAAAGGCTCCATTGTCACTTTAAAATCCAAGCAGCCCTGGAAGTCTCCCATACAAGCGCTGGATGTGGCGAACACAAAACCACATCCAAGAGGGACTCTGCAAGAAGGGTCCAAAGCACAAACTGTATGAGGAGGATTAATAAGTCCTTAATTAGTTTATAGAGGATAAAAGAGTGAAGCAGAGTGCGTGCTTTGGGGACCTGTGGCTGCTGTGTTAATGAATGCACAAAGGCTTTTAATGAAGCTGAATGGCGGAGGTATGAAGCAAATCTTTTCGTGACCTCTTTCCCAACTTAATTGAAAAGAGCCCAGGAAATCATTAGCCAGCAGATAAGAGCAATCAGGACCATTTACCAGACCACCCATTAGCCTCATTCATTAGGACGGAGACTAGTTAGTTAGCTGTGCGGTCAGGTGATGCCTACAAGAGGGGAAGAATCCCTCAAGCAGATGCAGTAATAATCGCTTTTATAAATTACAGCATTTTAAAAGTGGCTTTATAGTTAATGTGTCTTTTAGGTTACTTTTCTATGGATGGTCGATGGTTGCAGTTTGCTTTTGTTGCACGGGTTGGAGAAGTTAAGTATAACTCATTTCTGAGGAGCTTCATTGTATAAAATTATTTTGTATTGTATTGTATAAAAAAGTTTTCATTATCAGATATGTGGTGACACAGAACCATACAATACTGTTTATAGTAAAAAACTTTGTAGACTTTTTAATCTCTGTGTAAAATTATGTCACTTTTATGTTTCTAGGAATCCACATGTATCTCCAACATGTACTTCAGAAACACTGAGATAATCTGGTTCTTAGAAATTGACCACTTTACTTTGGTTGTTTTGTACAGTATAAGTAAGACTGACTGAGCGGAAGTGAAGTAGCAACACAGAGGGGGCACTTTTCAAGTTAATAATTGTATTAGTTAATTTTATTGAGTCAATGTAAAACAAAGTGAATAGTTAACATTCCTAATCACACTTACACGAACATATACATATATATATGCACACATGCATACTTTATATATACAGTCGTCATCAAAATTATTCATACCCTCATGTTAAAGAAGGAAAAAAAATCAGCTGTCAGTTAGTGGTCCACTAATATTGAGTCCACAATTCCTGAATAAATTATACCTCTCTATCAGGACCTTTTGCAAGTATTTATAGAGGACCATCCAAATTGATGCTTTATGTATCAATGCAAATACAGACATAGATACATCAGAGGTGATATGATAAATGCGAATCAATGCAATAAAGAGATTTATAAACATAAACAAAGAAATACATCAAGTCATCAGTTCAGAACATTTGGATTATTTTAGAGGTCCAACGATATAACAGAGCATTGTTAGCTGATGGCCTGAAATCAGATTTCTTTAATTTATTTTAGTGCTGAGCCATCGGTGTGGAAAGAAATAAAAATCCGACTAAAGATCTTACAAGAATGGCATGAAGCCCACGGCCGACTGTTGCCATGGATCCTTTGTGTGACTCAGCAGGATTTACAGGGTAAAGAACAGTGAATAAACTGGAGGAGAATTATTGTATAGAGAGCAACCACTCCTATGCAATAATGGGATTTAAAGTGGATCAATCTGTATGCGCACACTGAAAGAGGCATCAAATCACTATGCATTCCTGAGACTCAACTGTCTATTAAGTGTCCAATCCAAATGGCTGCACAGTATATAACATACAGTTTACATAATTCCATCTCAGCATCCTAAATTTAACTTTCTTAAACAATAGCCGCAGCATGAATCACATTGTGTGGCAGAAGTGATGAAGGAGTGAATGAAAAAGGCTCATCCATGCAATTATGTTATAAATATACAGTTTGTCATGATGCACAGTAAAGCCTCAAATGCCAGGGTGTAAACTAACAACTAAAAATTATAACTTTGCAAAGTTAGGTGGAAGGATCACTGGAAGGAAAATAGTATTTGTAGCTTCAGCAATAAGTACAAAAGTTCAGCAGACAGCCAATTATGTGTAAACAAGCTAAATCTGCAAGTCTGAAGCTGCTCAAACTGCTGGTTTTTGTTACTAATGAGTCAAACAGCAGTTCTGTACAGATCAGCACACCAGTGGGAACATGAAGGTATTGGGAAGTACACAAAAAGAAAAATCCAGCCAGGCCAACCGTCTTAAAGCAGCACTCTTGTATTGACTGAAATTTGCTGGAGGAGCAGCACGCTAATAATTAGACTACGCATGATTAAGCCAACAAGACCATGGACCGAAACCTTGCCCACAATTTATGTCACTTCTTTGTTAATCCTGAGCTCTGAGGGATAATCATTTATTCAGCCTGGTTTCAGAATCCAGACACAGGCTAAAAAACCTTGCCTAACCTTCCCAATTCTGTCTCTGTGATCCATAATTATAATAATGATTGGGCTAATTAACTAGACCTGATGTGCTGAGGTAATGGCGAGATGGCGAGGTGATTACAAGGGAGAGGCTAACAGGAGACGGAAGTGTAAAACAAGCCGTGAGTTGTAGATTGCAGGAAAAGTTTAGAAATGAAATGTTGGGAAGCGGCAGTAGAATTCACTGACAGGGAAGCTTGAAGCGTGACCAAAAGATGAGAGAGAGAGAGAGAGAGAGAGAGCGTGGAGAAGTCTGGGACACTGTAGACTGATTTAGGTCCAAACTCGAATAAAAGAAACAGTCTGGTGTGTTCTGGTCCTGAGTAGCTGTCATGTGAAAATCTGTAGAGCATGCACAGACATTGCCAGTGTTGATTTGAGTCAAAGAGTGGAAAACATGACACCAAGCTGATGTGATCATTCACAGACCTCTCTGTGCATACAATTCAATAAACAGGGCAAACAGTACAGTAAGACCCATCTGCTGCTTTTTATCCAGTCCTGCCTTTAGAAGTAGTGGCTGTATCCATATTTGAATTACTGCACATTCAGATCTACTGACTTAAATTATCATCCACACACAAGCATATTTTTTGAAGAAGCCTAAAATGATCTAAATGATGTTTTATATATACATATCATGGTCAGTGAGGCTTCTAATGTCAACTAGTGTGCATTATTTTTATATATACGTAAGGCAAGTTAGATTACTGTCATATTCTGCCATGGAATGATAGCTAGACCAAAAAAAAAAAAAGAAAAACAGAAATGTAGAAATATTTGCAAGCATGATGGAGCTTCAAAGCCCCATCATGCTTGTTTACTTGTTTTATTTTGTGTGTTTGTTTTTAATATTTCTGTTGAACCACAATTCAAATTCAATGTCATGATTTTCATAGATTTTTTATTTATTACTTTTGTCAATTTCATCTCGTTTAACAGAATCTATACTAAAATTTAGCATTTAGTTAGATTTTAATTATCCAAGGCATCAATACTTAAAGGTAGTAGCTTCAAGTTTAATTTTTCCCTACTGCACTAACACTTGGTTACTAAATTAGCAATAGCAATGTTACAGAGCCAGCTGACTGTTAATTTGCATTCTCAAATGTTTAACTTATATGTCCAGGAGGAAACTGCCAACCTCCCTGGGGCTACATCACCCCCATCCTTCGATTTTTGCCCACTTTAATTTGAAAAATGTAAAGGAAGAAAGATGCTATCTACACTTAGAATCAAGCTAACAACTATTGAGCTAATGCTAATGGAAGAAAAATCCCAATGTTGGCATGGTAATCAGACTCAATTCACTTCAATTTCAATTCAACTTTGTTTATATAGCGTGAGTTTATAACAATGTCACATCCGGGCGCTTAACACGACAGACAAATTCAAGTCAGATTCATAATAGCCTAGCTAAGGAAACCAACAGATGAGATCAAATCTTGTCTTGATGGAGGAATGAGTGAAAGAATTGTAGGTATCACCTTTAAATGCCACTTTGGCGTGTGCTGGCTGGCAACAGGAAATGTGGTGGGCATCTCCTCCCCCTACAGCACACTACCCATTGTTTAATGTTGCCAACTTAGCAACTTTTTTTATACTAACATCAAATAATGTATCGTATACTCTTTTAATGAGAAGTTTTTCTCCTCTATAGCATCAAAAATAGAATTGAGTAGAGTTGTGCCAATACTGATAATGGGATCCGAGTTATTCTGAGACAGTATCGCATTTTTTTTTTCCTAACACCGCCACACACACACACCCACACACACACAGACACGGGAAGTTAGACAGTCTTACATGATGATTGTTTTGATTTGGTAGGTGAAGAAGCAGCTGCATGCAAGTCACTGTTGTGCTAGCATTTAGCATTTGCATTATGTCAGCAGTCTGTCGTTATCGCTAATTAGAAAGTCCCTAAAGCTCGTTATTTCCCTTAACCCCAGGTATCAAAATCAGTATCGGCCAGAGGAAAATGGTATCAGAACATTGCAAGTATTGAGTATACAGCAACATCCTTCATATAGTATCAAGTTTGAAATTTTAGTATGGTGAGAATGTGTATCTATGATTTCAAAATGTTAGAGCCAAAAAGCCAAAATAATTTCGTTGATTCCCAAAAATCTCCATCTGATTAGAAGCAGCAGATATCTGTATAAAATCTGTTAAAAACGGGTTGTGAAAGCTTGTCTTTCTGGGGGGGCTGTAGCAAACAAAGGCCAGTGTATTTTTCTGCTAAAAAAAACATCAAAACCAAAGTAGCAGCTGCAAAATGCACTGAGTCAGAGGATTTTGAGCCAGTGGTTTAAAGCTTCTTACCCGCTGACACTTTGACAGACACAACAAGACACGTGCAGTTAATGGACACATGCTGGCAACTAAGTGGATCAAACCTGTGACTGGCCACGGATCTAATATAATGAGAAAGATGCTTCTCAGGGTGGTGAGATGCAAGCTGAAACTCTAAACAGCAGAGAGCTGTCTGTACTGTACACAGTTAGGTGTTACTATGTAGTCCACACATTAGAGGAATGGAAATAACAGATTGAGCCCCATTAACACAACGGTAGAACAGTTTTGTCTGCAATATACAATAAATGCAAATATGCTAACTTTTACAGATGTAGTTGTAAATGATGGATATAAGAATAAAAAGGCAAATTTCAATATTAGATATTGATAAGTAAAAGTAATAATGGAGAAAATGGCTGAGAGGAACATTATTTATCAAACCAAAAAGCATCTTATCACTTAAAGAATCGACATCTCTCTAATTTATGATGGAGGTCCTTCATACTTGGCTGTGAAACTCACTTCCCCCTCTCCAAAATTAAAAACAGCACAATTCCTGTCTGGTCACACGTCTGGACTTCACTCCTACATTTTGTTGACAGTAGTAGTTGCCAGACTCCCACATTCCTCGTCTGATTTTCTTCCCAAAACTTGTGTCCTCAATATGATGTGATTATGCGCTTTTAAATGCTAAAAAGAAAGGCGTTTAATATTCTTATAAAAGAGAGCTAATCAGAGATTTCTACTCATGTAACTCCCAAAGCTCTCTCTCGAAACAACATTCATAGTTTTTAAAAAACATATTTTACAGCAATGCTCACAGATGCTTGGATTAAGATGCTCCAACATAAAGGAATGAAGCAACAGAAACATTTCTCACATAATGTCAAACACCAAGTCTATTCAGGTTGAAATCCTTCCTATCTGATCTACCAAAGCGGCAAGACCTCATCTGCTCCCACTGGCTGAAGATGGTAAACGACACCTCAGTGGAAAACCAGGCAGGCAGCTCTGGAACAGGAGAATAATAAGTGACATGAATAAAAGGAAAAAATAGTGTTAAATGTTTTTGTCTCTGTCTTAACATCTTTTGTTTTGTGCAAACCTGGTGTGTTTCCTCACCAAGTTCAGCCTCTTAATGTTTATTATTTTGCAACAAGTTCATTTAAGAAATATGCCTGCACTCCACATTATTAGAATACAAAGTTATCAGATTTATTAATATTTAACAACTGTCTTTCTAATCAAAAACAGAGAACAAGTCCCAAGAGGTTCTTTGAATTTTTCCAGCCCATGCGAATGTCAATTTATGACCTTTAAATAACTCTTGTATTTGCCAGTGTTCCCACAGTACAATCCTGTGATACCAGTCCTGAGCTTCGTCTCTTGGTGAGACCGAAGAAAGTGAGAAGTAATCACAGCTGATCTGATGCACTGAGCTGAAGGCCTGCAAAGAGTTGCAGACGAACTTGTAACTCTTGTAAACACCCAACTTCACTTCTTTGGATACAGGCATAAGAGTCCTATCGACCGGGCGACTGTGGATGTCGTCTCTACAAAGGAATTCTGAGGACTGAACTTCCAACATAAGTCACTATTGGGGCTGGGTCATTTATCGTTTACGGTAATACCAGTGTAACGTTAGGGAATGATGAGAAAATGAAATATGATATAATATGGGTGAAAAACGCATGCGCACAGCCGTTGTTTTGATACTGTCAAACGTGAATGCAGCGAACGAGGAGGAGTAAAGTCAAAGCAGCGCACTGACTGAAAGCTTGTTCCATCCTCCATGAGAAGCGAGAACTTTCTTCTTGTTCTCAAGGCCGCTTGAACAAGTAAAAGGTTTGTTTTGGTCATTTCATCATCCATGTGAAGCTTCTTCCGCGGCGGGGAGGTTATTAATGCGGGGGTATAACTGTGAAAAACTTAGTTCATCGCAGGCGGGCGGAGTTACGCAGGCGGCGGTGTCCGTGTATCTAAATGCCACATGCTGTATATATTTCGTACTTATTCACCCCTTTGATCAGCTGTTTATGAAAACTACCTGTTTAACTTCACATCAACAATATCAATCAATATTGCCAGTTATATCGTTATTGCAGCATTGTAAGACTGAATGATTTTTTTTTATTTCCCTCTAAGGGAGGGTGGTGCCCTCAGGGTTTATCCCAGTATTAAAAGGATTACTCCTACAATTATACTGTACATAACAACAGTAGTATGTTTTTATTAAATACATCTGATATTATCGGCCCACTGAATTTTATCGTCCGATATTAGCTTTAAAATACGATATAAGAAAATGTTGGTATCAGTTTTTATCATACAGATATTTTTACTAACAAGATCTCATGGGATCTTGTTTCTAAAAGCATCTGTACGATGTTGTGCCATTAGCATCAGTCCAGCATGTTAGAAAGTCCCTGCAGTTCTGGAAGAACTTCATTTCCCAGCATCCCTTGTGGAATCATGTGACTATGGTGCAGCTGCTGCTGCTACAGACTGACTTGCTTTGAAGCTGCTTATAATATGTCTGGTTTTAAGTTGTTGGTTAAGTTACCAAGTTGTCAGAAACATTAGAATCAGCCACATGTTGGCTAATACCTGCTAGTATCTGATATCTGGCAGCCAAATGTACAAAATGAACTCCTCTAGCTGAGTTAAAGAAAATTTGGGATCTTTGTCGTCAAAGCAGAATATAGTTGTATCTCTCAAAATATGAGCGATACAACCTCACAGCTGTCTGCATAGATTGCCATCGGTTGATAGCAGGAATTAGCAAATAAAGCTGGACAATATCGGGTATCGGTAAAATAAAAACAATATCAAACATCTCTAATTTTTATTATTCTAATGATTATTTTTTAAAATAAGTATATCAGTTTATTTGACAAAAAGTGTATGCTGTGTCTGAAAATCCTCACAAACAAGAAACACTTATCTCTTTTTATTTGCATAGCACATTTTAACAACAAAAATGTTTCCAATTTTCCATTTTTACTCCACAGATATCTGAGTCAGTCCTACGATAGCGGGATCTGAAATCTCTGCTTCTTTCATCCTTCTCAGACGCTCATTTTTGGCAAAACACAAGCAGGTTTTATCAAACATTAAAAGAGGATTTGAGCTAAAGTGGTTTTATGCACAGATGTACTTTCTCAATCAAACTTGAATAAATGCTTGAATAAGAGACTCCAAAATCGAGTGCCTGTTGCAGCTCTGCGTGTCAAAGGTTAGAAAGCGTCAGTTCTATGCAACCACATCCAAACCCATTAGAACAATGTTGTCGTTGTCTGCAGCAAAGGGGTTGTAAATAAACAAGCCGTCTTGCTTGTTACTCACGGCAGGAGAACTAATTTCCAAGTGACCAGTGTGTGTCTTTGTGTGCACGCATGTTTCTCTTGAACATCTTCCGCCTGGTTTGTTTGATTTGCGAGTGAATCTCTTCCAGTCCATTAGAGAGATGCTGGGAGGGCGCCACTGCCAGATGACCTCTCTGTGCAGAGCCCGCACTAAATCACATCTGAGTAAAATAACACAATCCCCACTGCTGGTGGACAAGTCAGTGAATATGGCACAGAGCTGCTGTAACAACGAGAGAAGAAAAAGAAAGAAAAAGACTGTTGGAATGTTTCTTATGATGTGATGCAATCTGACTTTGAAAATATACCTTATTCATTTAATATGATTCTGATGCTGTTGTAAACTGAATGTCCATTAATATGCCAGTGCGCATTCTGCAGAAGTAATTAATCACATTGTCTCTACGTTATTATCACTATGGAAACAGAGTGAGAATAAACATGGTATTTATCCCGATGGCTATAGCTCCTCTGCATGGTAAATACGCTTTATTACACAGCTAAGCAAGTGATGAGGCTCATGTAAAGGAAAAGCATTCCCTACTTCCCTCTCATGTATAATGCATAACAGCAAATTTCAATTTGTCAGTTGGAACACTTTTTTTTTTTTTTAGGAAAGAACAATGAGCTACACAGTCAGAGTTTCTACTCGTTTCGTCACTTTTCCTGTGGCACTGTTCGTCTTCATGTCTGTCAAGGGAAGCAAAATGTGCTCACAAATGTTCCCGTGGCTCTGCTGCATATTCATCTCCTTCTCTTAGCTTCCACAGTGCCCATGCAAAAGTGAACAAAAATCTGCTCAAAACATAAACTAAAAATGGCTGAAAACTACAATACAAAAGATGAGCAATAAAATTGCTCTTTTTGTTGATATTTGTTGGATTTTATTGCATTATTTTAAGCAAACTGATACTTTAAATGGCTGAAAATCCTATAAGAACTGTTTAGTCATAACCATATTATACAACCACCATTTGGAGCTTTAACTTTTTAATCAAAATTTTAAACAATACACAAATTACACGGGAACAGTTAATCTTTTCCTTTACAGGATACAACTTTACACTCAAATTTATAGACTTAGGCCCTGATTCACGAAAGGTTTGCGCGTGTTAAAACGGGCGATATCTTCATTACATGCGCAATAATCCGCCGGAGCTGATTTACAAAGCAGGACAAAATATTGGTATTTTGAAGCGTCTCAAAATTATAGGCATTTTTTTTTTCTTTTAAAGTGCCAGTGGCATGAAATTCCCGACGACTTTTGGTCCCTTTTTAGTCAGACTCTAAGTACCCGAATACTGTATGAAAGGATCGTTCGCCGTAACTCAGCCTTGTCATAGAATAGCAGGCGCTACGAGTTAGCACTACTGTTAGCACCGGCATACAATGACCGAGGTTCGGTGGGCGGTACCAGAAGGCACGCTTACGTCTGTTGTCATGGTGATCTGGCGGGGGGGAGGCGGAGTGATACCTGGAGACATTCGCCCATACACTCAGCAGTAACCTGCAGACACGCGCCTCTCCACACACTCATGTTGAAGAAAAAAAAAAAAAAAAAAAGGAGTTGCTGTGGTCTGTTGAACACGGCCGCACGTCAGGCTTGAAGAAGTTCTTATTGAGCCTCTGTGGATCTATAAAGGACGTACGGCGGATATGACACAGATGCTGATGCAGTGATGAATCGTGTTTAAGAAGAAAACAGCATCATATTTCAGCAACAAGTTTCCCTGAATTATTTACTTCGCCCATGACCCAAACTCAGTTAATAGTTAATATTAAAGATATATTACACTAGTTCTGCACGTTAGATGTGTCTTCGTCTGACCAGAGCGGTACAGAAACAGAGATGATGATGATGATGATAAAGGACTAATTGCCTATGTACTCAGCCGAACCTACGCGCACAACGGGAAAAATTATAAACTGGAATCATCACAAACATCAGTTTCCCTCAGAGATAAAAGACACGAACATGATGAGAAACGTTTATTAGAAACTTGGTGTTTCTTCGTGGTGGCTGGAAGCCGTTATAACCTCCTGAGGAAGAGACGGAGCTGCAGGGAGATTTTCTGTTTGTTCGGTCGGCACATTCCTGCAGAAATGAAATCATCTACAAGCTTTTCAGTGGGGAGGATAAAAACATCGCTGCTGTCCTTCGTACGCCAGATACAGAGCAGTTCTGATGCCAACGGGACGCCATGATGTCGGTTTGTTGTCGTCGGTCTAGGAGGGAGGGATTGGAGAGTGTAGTTCGGGGGAGGGGGGTAATTGGCAGGAAGTCATGGCGTCACAAGCTGCGCTAGAAGTAAAATAGGCCAAACTGCCAATCGGCCTGTTTGTGAATGCTAACTTCGCCATCTAGGCAGACACACCCAGGGAAAAAGGAAACACGAATCTATAATTTAACTTCTTAAGGAGCATAGGCAGGCTGGGGAAACTAAAATAAAACATCAAAAACCTCAAAAAACGCTAATTTCATGCCAGGGGCACTTTAAACAAATTAAATATTTTTACAGTGGAAATTCAAATTCAAATTGTAAAACTGTTCACTGGTTACATATGAATAAAAATGATTAAAAAAATAACAAAAAAAAAAAACTAAAGTATAAAATGCATTATGTGAAAAAAAGCCTTCTACATCATGTTTTTTTGCAAATCTTAACAGTTATAATTTAAGAAGATGAATAATTGAAATTGAAATATCATTAATTGTGACAGATGTGTTGCTTTAAGAATGCGGGAGAGATGCATACCTAAAGCTTTCCAGGTCTGATGGGGATAGACACACAGAACATTCTGTCTTAATTTTGCCTTTTCAAAAGCAGCACCAGGAACTGGTCCAACATACCATCATCTGTGCATCTAAAGCTATACTCCTGTGTGCAAATGTGAGATGTGCTGACTTCCCTCACAAGTCCCACATCTGACTCAAATTAGATCTGTATGGATCAGCAGTGACAAAAAAAACCCCAACACTTTTCCAAATCACTGCATTTAAGAAAGCATGTGAAAAGACATGTATGTACTATGTGAACAGATAACTCACCAGCTACTGTTTACACTTAATGATCCTCTGAAGATTTAATTTAACTCCAATGGATTTTTCATTTATCGCTCTTAATTCCTACTGACACAGTGTACCCACAGTTTCTGCTTCTGCATGTAAACAGTGGGTAATTCTTCTGTCAGCTTTAGCTAAGTTGTACAAAGACACTGTTATTAGCTACTTTGTCATCAACCTTCTAGGAACTTGAACAAAAAGAAGTATGGAGATCATCTTGGCAAATGAATGAATTGCTAGAAAAGTCTGTACTCCATTCAATCAGCATGATTTGGCAAAACGCCTTAACAAGGACAGTGTACAAAGAAGTGACAGAATATGCTATAACACATGTTACAAGCTAGGTTCACTCAGTGTCTTTTTTTAATTATTCAGCAGGGATTGCACACAAAAAAGGACAGAAATATCTTCATGAAAGTGCTCATGTCCTGATTTCTTACTGGCTAAACGTTCAAAAACATTTCTCTCTTTACCAGTTTCTCTTCTGCTGGGTCTTTTTTTTTTTTTTTTTTTTTTTATCAGATGAGCAAACACACACCAGAAACGATGAGTGGGGCCAATAGTGAAACTAATGTTTTGTGGCCACAAACCTTTAAAGTCCTTTCAAGATGCTTTGACTACAGATGATCATCCTAAACACAGAAAAGTTTTTAAAAAATTAAAAATACTTTGAAAATCCTTCTAAAAATCATAATAATAATCAATAAAATAAAAAAAATAAAATAATACTGCAATAGCAATGATATCCGTGGCCATTTTGGTCACAATAACCATAATACACACTGCAAAAATTCAAATCTTACAAAGTATATTTTTCTAATTTCTAGTCAAAATATCTCATCACAATCTAAGACAAGATTTGCTTGTTCTATTGGCAGATTTTTTTTTTTTTTTTTGCTAATTAAAAGCAAAAAAAATCTTTGTTTACTTTTTTAAAGACTGGCCAAGATTTTTTTTTTTTTTTTGCTTGCAATAGGCAAAATAAATAAATAAATAAATAAAAATTTAAAAAAAATTGCCAATAGAACAAGCTAAATTTTCTTGATAAGATTTCTCTGAAATAAGACGCATTGCCTTAAAACAAGTTCCTATATACTGAAATGTTTCTCTTCAGGTAATTTTGTATTATTTTAAGTGTGATGAGATATTTTGACTAGAAATGAGATAAATATACTAGGTAAGATTTGAGTTTTTGCAGTTTGAAATGTTCAAATTGTCACATCCCTAGTCCCTGGCACAGCCTACCTGATTACTGTTGCTGACCACATCCATCCCTTTATGTCCACAGTTTCGCCATATTTCACAAAGCTCAAATCATCTCCAACTGCTTTCCTGCTTTACAAGTTCAGTGTACTCAAGCAGCCTCCACCATCACCAGATCTAAATCCAGTAGAGCATCTTTTGGATGTGGTGGAACGGGAGATTCTCATCATGGATGTGCCACCAACAAATCCGCAGCGACAGTGATGCTATCATGTCAATATGGAGCAAAGTCTCAGAGGAATGTTGTTCAATCTAAAACCATGAAGAATTACATCAGCTTTGAATGCAAAACAGGTTCAAACCTAGCACTAAGAAAACATACATTCATCCTCAAAATTATTCATACCCTCCAATTAAAGAAAATGCTAAATTCATAATAGTAATTCAAACAACAAGAAACTAAGGAAACTAAACTAAAATATCGGATATCGGCCAAAATTCCAATATCGTGCATCACTAATTGTAGCATAAAAACAACCAACTCAAATCTGTCATAATTGGCTTATAAAATATAAAACCATAACCATGATCCAAGACCACAATGATAAATCTGAAGACTTGCACTCCAGAAACTGGTCTTCAAAACAGATCTAGAATAAGATTAACAGACTTACTGATGGATGTATGGGAAAACCGGAAGTTTAATTCCTCCCACCATGACTGCTGCCAGCCTGAAGGCATAAAAATCAAACAATCCTCCAGACAAACGTCTGCCACTCAGGATGTCTGGCACATAAAGATCAGTTTACACTCTGTCTGCTCACCTCCTACTTGAGTTTTATGAGATGTGAGTTTGCTACTCAAGCTCACTCAAGTGTTTTGCATGAAAACTTCCCAGCTGCAAACTAACTAGAAAGTCATCTAAGCCACAGTGGAAAAGGAGAGTGGAGCAGAATACAGAAAAGCAAAGAAAGACTGGTGGGAGTGCTTCAGTGCAGAGCGCAGCATGTCCCCGCAGCCCACACCTAGAGTTATTGGTATTCACTACGGCCAGGCGGCAGCACCACTGTGTGCTGCATCTCTCAGGAACAATTTAAAAATGAAAAGTATCTTTCCTATTGTTCTTATCTATCAGCCTTCATTCAATAAGAAAACACTTGTTGTGCCTTTCTGGCAAAATAAATTGCAGTCATGGAAACAATATGCAGTGGCAGCCGCGTACGCTTCCTGGAAATGAAATGCCCCACAACCCAACGCTTTCAGGCGCAGGGGTCTAATAAAAAGAGGCTGCCGCTCCCGTTGATGTTTACCCAGGCTAATGTATTCTGGCCTGCTGTTTTTTTTATCATTTTCTCCGACAAAATATGAACATTCATGTCGTCAGAGTAGACTTCCAGCTTCTATCATATCATTATGTTTGGCTGAAGTGCTCTCACAATGAAAAGCGCCTCATACCTGAGAGCCGTCTTTTCTTCCCTGAGAAAAAAATTATAATCACCTGATTTCATACCTAAAAGGAAAAAAGCATCTCGTCTTAAAAAATAAAGTAAAAAAAAATTGCTGTTTCTCTGCGTGAGATACAAGATGCAGCACATTAATGGCCACTTTCATGTATTAAAGGTACAGTGTGTAAAAAATCAAAAGTCAATGGCAGAAAAATGTGATATATAATTCAAAACTGTGATTGTATTGATGTGTCATAGCTGCACTAGAATAACTGTTGTATTGTTTTTTCTTAGAATAAGTCATTTATATCTACTTGTTGGGGGGTGCACATATGGAGGCAGCCATATTGGTTCCACCATTTTTACTACACTGTAAATTCTAACACGTTGGCTTTACTTGAAAAAATTACCCAAACTTGCTGCCTCAGGGAAAAAACAAAATCAGTAATAGGAGTGATTAAGTAGAATTAGGTAAAATGGTTTAAGTTTGTAAAACTTTTTTGAACTAGATAAATCTGATTAAGCTGTAAGTGAATGAGGTTGTGGAGGAAACTTGATGTAATTTCACATGAATTAGATTAGATGCTTCACACAATATTCATTTTATTTTTTGCCAACATGATGATTTCAAGTTCATCTTCAAGTTATTAATGAACTCAAAATTAGTCTTTCTATGAAGCAAAAACTTGGTCTGGGAGGGTTTTAGCTAACTAATGTCAGACCACAGACGTCTCTGTGGCGGTGCAGCAGCTGCTGGGTAGTAGGTATCACATACAGGAATAAACAAGCAAGTTGAGAGCTGTCACATGACAGTACCAACAGTATTTATAAATACTTAATTTGTTAATTATCTCTAATTTGTTGTTAAAAGAAGTGAACTGCATTGTGGGAAACCTGATCCCTCACCATCCCTAATTTCCCTGTACTCACTTTAAATAAACTGATTCAACTTAAAAAACATTAAAAGTAGCCCTATTTTTGGCGTATTTTTGGCTAACTGGGGCTTCTGAAAGCGTTAGTTTTACATTGCAGTATGGCAACATCATCATCATAGCACACACAAAACTAGAAGGGTCTATCTGCGACTCGCAAGACAGGGGCGTGTCGTAGAGTGGGCGTGTCGTAGAGTGAAGTTACTCGACGACACGCCCACCAGGCCAATGAGAGCACGGTAAAATCTAGCCCTACCCCTGACCCTTCCCCTAAACCTAACCAGACCCACCCACTATGCGACACGCCCACTATAGGGCACGCCCACTGGGTTGCAAGCCGCAGATAGATGCACTTGCACAAAACAGCAACAGCAAGCGAAACATTGCTAACGGTGAGAGTACACATTGTGACTTAAAACACAGCTGAGACTTTGATTCCAAGATGGTGTTCATTTATTTATTCATTCCAATAATGGGAGTTACATTTGTCTTGTTTTTGATTGATTAAAAGCGAAATTTGTTTTAAGTTGTCTGTTGTTTGTACTGCTTTCCTATACATGTAAGAGGGAAAAATCGGCAATCAAATTAAAAAGAAAAAAATCTGAGATTTCATTCTTAGGCCATATCGCCCAAACCTAATTAAAAGTAGTTACTCATAGTACCGTCATACCTTTGAGAACACAAGAGAAGCTCAGGAGCAGTTTCAGTGCATTCAGTGAGGTTCCACAAAAGCCTAAAAGGCCACACAAAAAAATTTCTGAATGATTTATTGACATCTGGGATAAATTTGTTGCTCACTGCAGTGTGCGCACAGCGCATTTCCATCCATCTACTCCATTTGTGTGGCCTCTTGTCACGTTTCCATGGTAACTTTGTCAAAGAGCAAAAATAATTCACCACTTACCCTCTACTTGGCCACCTGTTGTTGTGACTGCAGCCCAATTGTTCACACTGTTCAGCTGAAAATGACTGAGTGTGCTTTGCTCATACAAGTGGCCACCTGAATGATTTAGCAGGTTTTAAAGTTGTTTTTTTTTTTCAGGCTTATGTAGCCTGCTTCACATTGATTTCAACATATGGCTGCGTATTACATGAGGCCTCATTCAGAAAGTTCTCCTGAGCTGCATGAGGGCTGCGGTTGTAGTAATCAGTCACAGGAGCATCACAAATGTCAAATTCTTTTATGTTTGCTGGTAAAACTACACCAGTTTTGCACTTGTAAAACTCATCGCCTGGCAACAGCACATCTGCTTTTGTGCCCAATTAGCAGGGACCAAGACAAGGTCGACTCAAAGCTTTAGCAACAAATACGTTGTGGGCTCTCCAGCTGCTCTACCCCAAGTACGCTAATTAGCTATAACATAATGACCACAAGCCTAATGCTAAGTCTTTATTACATCACTAAAACAGGCCTGACCTGTTGAGGCATGGACTCCACTGAAGTATGCTATGCATGAACAGCTGCTCATTTAAGCAGAGGACTCAGTGTTTGATTTTAAAAAAAAAATGCAATACACAGATGATGTGAAAGAACAGACTCATTTAAGGATAAGGAATGGATTCAGTTTCAGTGTTCAGGGCAGAATCTATGGCAGCATCAGCCAGCAGAGTGATACTTATCTCAGTGCAGTCAGTCAAGTAAAAAATGTCTCTTTGTCAGTGCAGCAAGACGTATTCAGAGGCTTTACTGAAGCAAAAGTACAACAAAAATACCCAAATACTCGGCTTGACATGCTATGCAATGAAAATTGTTCATCGGGGCTTTTAAAGCATTATATGTAGTCAAAGATTGTTGTAATAAATGGGGCTTGACATCTCAGGCTACAATTAATAATCACTGTCATTAAGCTGCTGATTATTTTCTCAGTTGATTGAGTCGGAATGTCTGATGTCAGAGACCCATCACAGTGTGAACTTCTGACTGATCAAAAGCAATGAAACAAATGAGGAACTTGCAGATATGTGGAACAAGACAACTTTAGAACATTTAGATGAATGACAATCATTGATTATTGAGATGCACGATCCATTTTTTTTTTCCAATCCAATCCGGTGCTGATACCTGGGCTGAGCATATTAGCTGATACCTGATACCAACCCAATACAACTGTTGAATGAATTTGATTACCTTGACATGTAAGTGACGGCATCATGCTTGACAAACATTTAGCCTTGTTTAAAAAAAGTACAAAATAAACATTGATATAAATGCATTATATTATTAATGAATAAAGTGTACATTTATTATAATATTTATCACAATATTACTTAAAAAAGAAAGAAATGACTGGTTCAGAATGCTGGATCGGCCTCATTCATCCGATTTATCCAATCTAGTCAATTTCGAAGCTGATATCCGATCTGGGTAACGGATCGGTTAATCTCTAACTGATTATGAACTTTAGCAAGGTGAAATAAAACAAAAAATTTTCAGCTCTTCCTTCACATGAGTGTTAACTCGTCCGACATATCAGTATGTAGCCCAGCTATGACATAACAGCCATTTTGCAAGTAGCTAGTTAATAGTAGCTCAGAATTTGTAAATCCCTGGAAAATGACTCATTGGTCTGGCCAAATTTTGAACATTAAAAGAAAACAAGTGAGAAAGTATAAACATGTCTACTTCCCCTTTCCAGTGGCAATCATCACTGTGGAAGTTGGACATAATGCAACAATATAATGAAAACTAATACATATGACATTGGTGCTTTAAACAGTAAATAAAGCTTTTTTTCCCTTTCAAAACTCTTTGTTTCTAATTTTGTAATACTTTTGAACTATACTGTATGTAACATTGATGTCTTTTGATGGAGTTTGGATGGATATTAGATTCTTACAGCCACTTATGCGATAAGATGACTTCTTTCCTTCTTAACACACGACTCTCAGATGAAGGTCTACTTAAGGACTGATGTTAAGTGTTTTACAAGTAAGAACAGTGTGCATAAATTCTTTTTTTGAATAGATTTGCAAAATACTGTCTTTGTTCTCTGGAAAATAATTTCCAAAATGATAACTTATCCTGCACTTGGTAATTTATACTGAGTATAATGAACAGAATGCAGTGCCTGCTCAGGCCACTGCAGCTGACCCAATTAGCAGACTGGGCTTTAAGGAGGAAGACTCTTTATCTGTTCTTCAAAACAATAAGTTAGCGTGTAGCATTGTGCAAGAATTTATCTATTTACTAACTGCATGTATTTTTTCATAAACCTGTGAACATCTAAGCCAACACAAATGCAGAAAACCCCCAATGTAGATCAGAATCAGCAAATTGGAACCCTATGGCGTCCATTACCAGTTTACCCACTTCTGACTCCACTGATACAGTCCAACAGAAAATTATTGTGACAAAAAAAAGAAAAAAAAAGGAGAAAAAAGTAAACATACCGAATAACGAAATTACTTTTAGACAACATAGAAGTGCCATAAGCCATTTATGCTGCTGCATTTAGTAGATAACAGAAACCAACTTCGTCTAGAATCTATAAAAAATGGGAAAGCAATCTACAATATAACACCACATGCTCATATCCAAGGTTTGCTTTGTCTAACAGCAGGCCAAGCAGCCGAGTGAGGAAAGAAAAAGTTTGATTAATCTGAGCTTTGTGAGTTTGCTTTTCTGATTGTTGAGTAAACGTAACTGTAGTGAAGGCAAGCGTGTCGAATTTGAGCAAGCAAAAGCAGGCAGTGTTTGTTGCCTCGTGTGGTTTAAGAAAAGTAGTTATATAAATATCTCACTAGCCTCCTCTGCTCGGTGCCTGCCTGTGGAGGCTTTATAGATCTTATAGCTCCCTGGCCTGCATGTTGGGATGCATGATTGTTGAAGCAGCCAGCACACTGAGCTGTCAGGGCATGAGCTAAAAAGGGAGAACACCTATTGGCTTAGACAAACACAAGGTTGAAGGTAAAACCAGGTCTACATTTTTCTCTGGTCTCAAATATGAATGCCTCTTATTCAGTGTTGACATTTATAACATCTGAATTATGATTATTGATGAAGGTGAATTTCTCAATGAATAATAACTTGGATATTTTAAACAATTTTAAAAACAAAAATGCTTGAAAAATGACGTAAACCCGATGTTTATCCAATTTTCTATTCCATGAAACCAGAATCAAAGCTTTCAAATCACAGCTCTGCACAAAAAAATGCAATCCACATCTTATTTGTCAGGGATAGAAATACATTTCTCAGTGAAAGTGCTCTGGTGCACATGGCAGAAAAATTACTTGCATCAAAAAATTTGTAGGTGCACAACCCAATATTTTTTAAATATTAGCCTCAAATATGCTCTTACAAAATCCTATAGAAAAAATGTTTTTTTTATTTAAATTTCTTGAGTGGTTTGGTTTTCAATGACTGTTGGGCAAGGATTAAGTCTTAATTACCATTAATCACATTTTTATCACCATATCAATGTGAGATAAAAAAAACATTAATTAACTTGTTAAAGCGAAAACAATGCACAAACATGTAGCTCAGCAAACAGCAGCTTTGCATTTGCGCCTTTCATCTTCAGTCTGGATGTGGTGCAGAACAGTGTTGTAGTCTAGTTAATTCCAGAGTGTCTATGAATGAACTGTTTACAGTCTTCAGCCATGGCTAAGAAAATGCATGAAAACTAAAAAAAAAGGAGGCAAAATTCCACTCTTTCAATAGCTGGAATTACATGGCAATTATATCTAACATATTGGTCCTTTATTGAGGCACATAATATCTTAATAGATTTTTAAGATGACAGTGAATTAATTTCATCATTAACCGTTTTGTGAACTATACTAGCATTTCAACTTTGTAACCTATTTAAAAGGTAGAGTCCGAAGTTTCCCCCCTGAAAATAAACATTAGACTTGTGCAAGTGAATCGGTCTCAAATCCTTTGGGCCTTTACTCGCAAGCAGTGGTGAGTTTGAATGCAACCCCCCCCGTCTGTAATTCGCTGTTTCGCTCTGTCATGGTCTGGTTGGGACGTTTTTGGGTGGAGATTTCTGTTTATATCACCAGCCAATGACAGAGCTAAGAGCATGATGCTGTGTGGGAATAAGCTCATGATTGGAGCAGACGCCAGTCACTCGAACTCTCGAAGGAAAACAAAAAAAAGAAAGAAAAACGGCAGATGCACCGAAGGAAAGGTAAGAGCTTTAGATAATGCACGTTGGAAAACCAGGGTTAATATTGTTTTTTGGCTCTTACCTGCTTCTGATTTCTGAAGGAGAAGCTTGAAACTGAATAGGCTGAAGAACGAGGCGGCCATTAGCCTGAGAGGGAGGGGCGCTCAGTTTGAATACTGTTGTTTGCAAACAGAAACGGGGGGGGGGGGGGGACTCCAGAATCTACCTTTAAAGTTTTTCTCCCATCTTTGAATGATGTCTATAACTGACTTAACTTTCCATTTTTCCACTCTAACCAGTCATGCCTGTTTTAAAACTTTCTCACCGGACTCTAACTCCACAGACTGGCCAGGTCCAGTTCTCATCTACAACGTACACACATGCAGTGTGCATTGTGCAAGGGGTGCATCTTCTCCATGGCCTAGCATTGTCAGATCGTGCCAACCATTCAACTTTACTGCTTCCTTGAAGCCAGTTCATGCTCGCGCAGACTGACAGGTTAACATCAGGTTCACATCACACTCGCCTCTGTAGGGTCCAAAAGTGCCCGCTTCGTGAAACGGAAAGGTAAAGTTATGTCAAAAAACCATGTTGATGCATATCTGTGCATTTTTCAGTTGTTACATGTAAAAATGGGACCTTTTCTAGTGAGTATACAGTGTATATCTGAATATCCTGAAGACTACACCTCTGGCGCAGAAGCAGATGGCTAGATTTGTGGCTTGTCGCTTGAAAATATGGAAAAAAAAAAAAACTGCTAGAAGGGTCTGAATGCTCACTGAAAAAAGCAGCAGTCACTGAAGTTATATGCACAGGAGCTTGTGCAGTCAAATTTGCTCGTGCCCCTCCATTTCACCTGCACAAACTTGTAAATCCACGTGGTATTTAAAGGCCCACAATGGAACTTTTAGCAGTTTTCTCAGTGACGCGCCCCCTATCGACGACTAAACTAGCATCCATCTTGCATCGTACCTGTACTGTGATTCACTCCAGCCGGTGAAGGACAGTCTTGTGTTGACTCTTGTTCTGTCCCTGCCTCTCTTTCTTTTCCTCTCTTCCTCTAGTAATGTTTCCTTGCGTTTCTTTGCTGAATCCTCCATGATGCGGGTTCAAAACACCCGCTGTGTTCATATCTGGATCATATCTGTTTACCAGTAAGTGACGTGGTGCGCAACAAAATAGTCGGCCGCAACATCACGGCTCCGTCCCGGATACAAAACTTACATAATGCAGTTTCTGAGTCTTGGGACGCCTGTGGAAAGTGACAGTTCGAACATGCGCATAATAAATATTAGTGTGCCATCAAAACGAGTCAGAAACGCATATTTTTAAGGTCTACAAGTTATGCTGTGGGTCTTTAAAGCCCTGTTTCTTCATAATGCTGAAAACTGTTCAGTTTGTAAAATTCTAGCTTTAAAGTCAACATTTGGCCTTCATTCTTTAACACAGCCTGAAGCCTCTAGGAGAAGTTTTCCTGGAATTTCTTTAAGCAGCGTCCAGAAATAGCTCCCCAGGTTTCTTGAAGGACATTTTAAAGCTCTTAATTGAATGCTGGCTGCCTTTTGTTCTGGTATCTGTCAAATTGATTCCTCACTGCCCCAATAATGCTGAGGTCTCGGCTTTTAGGGGGATTCATCATTCCGTAAGATCTGTTGCCACAGATTTTCAGTCCAGTTCTGGTGGTATTTGACATTCCTGAGCCTTCGATATTTGTTTCCCTTTCTTAAAAATGACTTCTTGACAGTCTTCCATGGAGACATAATGAGGCTTTGCTGAGCAGTAGATGGATCAAATCAAAGTCCAGACTTGTATCGGGCCTTGGCAGGGTTTGTTCCTATTTTTCTAGGACATCACCTGCCAAAACCCCCGCTTGACATTTAGGACCAGCTCTTGTTTCAAACTTGTAAGTGCCATCATGCCAATTTCACTTGTTTATTATAAAAGTTTTCTTGTCTAGAAAAGAGAAAAAGGTCTTTAAATTATCTCAAATAAAGTGTTCCACTGTCAAACTCATACTGATTTTAAATGACTTGTCGCCTCAAGAAATTCAGCAGTTTCATGCAGCATATACTGTAGGTAGCTCCTGCAACTGGTTGGTTTCTGACAGGATGCATTTAGAGTCAGAGAGAAATCTGACCTGCATGGGAGGAGAGCAGGAAAAAGCTTTTGCTGCTCAAAAAGAGCATTAAAGCAAAGCTCCAGTTTGACAGTTTGTGACATAGATTGCTTCAACATAAAAAGCTGAGTGTGTAGTCAATGCGGATTCAAAATACTCCGAACTGATTGTGGTAATAATAGGGTTTCACAGAAGGAAAAAGGGGGGAAAAAAAGGATCACAGACAGGTCTAACTTCACAGCTGCAGCAAAATCCAATTCTCTGTCCATCTCTATGTCCAGTTTGCTTTAATAAAGTCATATCCTTAAGAAAATATGTTGAAATAAACTGCTTCTGTCTTCATCTACACATCAGTTTGTCAAAATCCCAACAGAGAGAGACAATGCTACCCTAAAATTTCAGTCCATGACATGTACAGCAGAGGTTTGATGCAAGTTTAACTCTTTGGCTGGGACGATATACTTGATTCCGATCTCTTACGATTTTTTGGGCTCCAATTTGATCTAAATTGTGATCTTTCGATATTGTAGATTTTTGTGATTTTAAGCTAGTGTTTTTTTTTTTTTTGTTTTTTTTTTTAACAACAGACCAAGCTGTCCACCATTTTTCACCTTCTGTCTGGAAGCTTTTTCCAGAAACGGATCGTGTTACTAGATAGTAAAAAAAAAAAAAACATTTCGCCCTCTGCGGGACGAAAGTGTTACTATAACGTTTCCCATCCTGAGGAAAAAAAAAAGAGCTACTGTGACATTTAATTGTTATGGTGTCGCATAATAGTGACATCATCAAAGCCGCCGCAGTAAAAATGTCTGTAAATAAGGACGAATCACCACAAAAAAGCGGCTTCGAGCTCACAGGGGGGGTCCGACTAATGTTTGGTAACAAAACATTGGTGAAGTGAAGGAGTTTGTGGCAGATAATGCCTTATTTAGAGGCTGCACGCTGTTACCCCATCACTTTCATTATATCGGACATACGCTGATCTGGAGTGGATCTAAATATCTCCTGAAGGAATTCAAGTTGCACCAAAACTGTCTGGGTGAGTAGATGAACATATTTCATGCTAGAAAATAGGTCCAGATTGAAAAAACACAAAGTTCCCCTTTAAGCCGGAAGAGCTGTGATGCAAAAGCGGACAGACAAAATTACGGAGGGAATCTGTGAACTGATTAAAGTGGATATGTTGCCCTGAAGTGTCGTCATTGGGAAAGGTTGATGAATTTACTGGAACCAGTCTATCAGTTTCCTTCACGGCGCACCATCACCAGGCTCATTGAAACAGGAGAAGTAAAAACAGGAGCTGCTAAACAACTTAGCCACATCAGCTAGCGTTGCCATAACAACAGAGTGTAGGACCGCTTTAACAGCAGAGAGCTACCTTACCATAATGTGCCACTTCTGCTGACCTTTTCGCCAAGAAGATGATTGAGGCTGTAGAACAGTGGGGAGTTGAAATAAATACATATTTGAGAAAAAAAAAAACCTGCCTGTGGTGTGAATAATTTTTTTTAAACATGCATTTCTTAATGATTAAATCGATAATTCATTGTTAATTCTCCCAACGATCAATCAAAAAGATGTTCGCAAATGCCCAACCCTAATTAAAACATACCCATGCCAATAGGAATGTGAAAAAAAACTGAAAGCTTTTTGTGAAAGGACAGTTTGAATTTCTTTTTTCTTTTTTGAAAAACAAGGGTGAAACGAAAATACATTAACGACATCCCATTTCCATATATCCAGCGATGTTCCGCATTCAGTACATCTGTGTCTATGAAGCGGCTGAAAAAAAAACAGCCTCCTGCAGCTCTATAACTTTCTGCAAACTGTATCTTTTCATGCATATCACAAAATGTGTCATGTTTTAATGTGTTCAGTCAGAATTTACAGCAAAAGTCTGACAGCTTAGCGGAAAGAAAGTGGCAGATGTCTCAGCAACCAGACAGCCAGAAAGCCATTTCTTCTGCTTGCTGCATGCTGAACACCCACCTCCATCCCACCTCAAGAAGGTAATTACAAGCAGTCATCATAATCACATGGTTTCAATGACTAAACCATCCCCATCAATACAACTTAACGCTCCTCCATCAGGCCCCTTCACACCGTCTTCCCAGATACAGAGCCTGACATTTCAATCTGAGCGTGGCACTTCAGTTGCCGATCAGACAATTACAGGAGAGGAGAATGCACTGAAATAGGGATCATTCGAAAACATGGGCCACCGATGAGCTGCAACATGATCTTGTGTGCCAAAAACAGTTTTGGCATGCAAATCTGTGGGCTTTCATGGACATGCTTAGTGGGCCACAGCAAATGAGCCCGGATGCTGACACTTGAGGATCAAACAAAGATGGACGATGGCAAATTAAACAAGCGACACCATCAAAAACACACAGTGATATATCTGTATCCATCATTAAAAATAACCCTGTCGTGTAATTGGCCAAAAATAAGTTGCTTTTTTGTACGTTTTCTAATGTCACAAGGATCCGTGTAGAATCAGCACCACATTGTAGCAGAATTGATTTTTCAATATTGAAAAACATTCATTCTCTGCTATTCCTTTTCTTTTGCACCCTTCCCTCGCCACCCTCCACGCTCCTGCTGCTTCAACCTGAAAATAGCCTCTCTTCTCTGCTGAGCAGGAGCAGTTTGCTCTCCTGTCAAGCTACAGTGGAAAGAAAGGTCGATTTGTGTCTCTTGTGAGAGTGGAGCGGAGAACAAGAGATGCAAGAGATGTGATGCAAAGGCCTCCGTCTGTGCATCACATCTGAACACAGAGACAGACCTGGTGGTCAGTCGGCTTTACACGATCAGGATTTTTGGGGCCGATCACCGATCAGAGAGTTTTAAAAAAAACGATCACCGATCCGATCATGTGAGGAAGTAAATATATCTATTTTAATCGCTCGTTTACCTGTATTTATACAGTTTACTGAGTATCATAAAAATGATTTTTGTTTCCATTTTTTGTCCTGAACTGACTGAGATGAAAAGGTTAAACATCAATAACCTCTAACGGGCATTCAGGTTTAATCAGGACAAACCAAAATAATATGAGCCAGTGGCACAAATAACAGCCCTACTTAAACTGTCATAACTGAAATTATTTACAGTCACAGTGCAAATGAAGGCAGTAATGCTGCTTCAGAAGTTGGGGCTCACATCTGATGATGTCATATCGAGTAATCGAGTGACTGTTTCCTCAGAAGAACCTCGACGTGAGAATGAACAACCTGCTGCAGCTCATGTAGTCCGGTATCGCTACAGTAGGGCTGGCATATATTTGCTGTGGACGCACGCGTCAGCGTCAGGAGCGTTTGTGTACATACCTGCTGCAGCACGCGACGAGCGCTCGACACTGAAGGTTTCCACGGTCTGGAGTCCTGTTATTTACAGTCTCTGATGGAGACACGGAGACAAACACTTGTGCTGCAACAGTTTAAGGTAAACTGTTGTTTACGGAACTGCAGGAAATGCGCTGTGTCCTTTCAGTCTAAAAGGCTGACATGTTTGCAACCGGCGTCACCATCCTTTACGTGTGGCGTATTTGGGATTGTAACAACTTTATTGTCCAGCACATAGTGACAGAATTCACAACAAAAACGCCACGAAGACATAAAACACATCCTTGACACATACATGAGTACGTGTCTATTCTGCTTTGTTTGTTTGCTTGTTTTCTAAGTTTAATTGGTGTAATCGGTGAATGAAAAGTTAAGGACCGATCAGAAAAGATGAAAAAAATGTGAAATATCGGCCGATCCGATCAAATCGATCTGATCGGTGGAAGGCCTAGTGGTCAGGCTCTTTATACAGAGATACAAAGGATTTCTTCGTAAGAAGCCGCTCTTTCTAGGCATAAAAAACTTTTTTTTGTCATGTTTTGGGAAATCTTTAAAATATGGCATTAATGCCAGTTGTTACAGTGCATATCTGCAATAAATACAAAGCCTAAGCTGGGAGTCAGGCTTAGTATTCGACTATTTAAGGGAAGTTACGTGATGGAGCTACTCTCTGAGGCTGAGTCTTCCTCAGAACATTATTATGTGATGTTGTCATAGAAAAGAATTGTAAAAGACGGCTTTTCACCCTTGTGTCTCAGGGTGATGCGACAGCTGACAGCACTGTCACAAAGACAAGACCACTTATTATTTTTAAAAGACAGAAGCAGATTCACTGAGGAGCATATTTAAGAAGTACAGAAATATTAAAGAGCATAATGCTGTGTTTTGCACGTCAGGATCAGGGTGCAATCTTGTAAGGAAAGCTTTCCCTTCCTGGTTAGGTTTTTTTTTCTTTTTTTTTCCTAAAAATAGTCAAATTTGCAAAGAAGGGAAGAGATGAATAGAGGATAATAAATAAGAAGATTCATCTTACTGAAAACGATTGTATTGTGCTGAGAAGGGCAAAATAATATATAAAAAAAGAAGTGTGCCAAAAATCTCCTTCCCTGCAAAATACAAGCCCCCTTTCTGCCCCATTTACTAAAGCAAATGAATCATAATTTGAATGCAGTCAGTGGTCTCTTTATGCTGATGCAGTTGGCTTTATGGCATGATGTCGATAACAATCACTTGGTATAATCTTGAAACACATTTTGTTTTCATTGTCGTGGGCAGATGTGTTTACCATTTGGATAAAAACAGGAGAAAAGTCAGTTTATTTTGGGCTGATCCCACCGTGTGTGGATAAAAACACCATCTTGAAATTAGAATTCAGCGTCATTGCCAACAGCTTTAAGCCAGTGGGATGACCACAGACACACATCTAAAATAAATGAAAATAAAAAAAAAACTACATGACATTATCATCTTCTCCATAAAAAATTTAATTTTCATAAAAATTATTCAATTAATAACCAGCCAATCCTACTGATATCAAAACAGTCACTAGAACACTGCAAGGAATCCTGTTTCTTCCCTCAGCTTTGGCATCAACGATTGGGATCATGTTAGTTTATTTCTTTGTTTTGCAACATGGAAAAAAAACTGATATTTATTCATATGAAAAGAGAAAATCGAGACAAATAGATAATTTTGGTTGCACAATGGTAATAAATAGAATTGCACTTTGCAGCAGAGGCTTACAGCAATCTGAACACAGATGGTGTCACCACTGCATGACCATTACACTCTAATCAACATTTACTTCATGATTAGAGGTAAAATACGCAGAGGTATCTGTAGTTAACACTTTCAAGCATGACCCTAGAAATGATGAGAAGAAAAATCTGAATCCAGTCTTTGTTTGGCCCTTTAATGAAATGCAACAAAAATAAAGAAAAGCAATTTGCATAATGGTATTTATTACTGTGCAAAACATCTGAGTTATTGTAGGTCTCAGGTTATATACAACAAGGTTTTGACTAAAGTTTTACCTTAAAATGATGCAAATTGTCTAAAAAACTGCATGCATCAAATCTGATTCTTGCAGCTTTCAGGGATTATAGTAATCAGCTTTAGAGATTAACAATTTTCTTTTTATTTGAAGGCTGGCTGTAAACTCAAAAAATATCTCTATAATAAGATGTATGCAAAGATATTTACTTACTAGATCCAACTTCACATTTAATGCACATAAACATGAGAATTCCTTAAGCTCTAGTATGTGTGAAAGCATCTACCTGTGCAACATCCTACAGACCAAACACGGCTCTTTATGTTTAGCTGCTTCAAAAATAGACTGACTGATTGGTTGATCAAAAAGGCTTCTAATTTCTGGATACATCTCCACATCTATCACTGCATGAAATATTTTGTTGAAGTCTTTACTGCTGGTTGTTTGGGGTAGCCGGGCTTAAGTGGGACGTGGCCGTACCCATTCCTGGATTCAGTAGGACTCCAGGAGGCTGAGACCACAGCGCTGCATCTTGTCACCACTTTTTCCCAACAATGTGGCTAAATTTTCAGACCACTGTGACTTGGAAATATGTCCCTCATTTGTTCTTGTCCAAATAAGGCAAAGTATGTGTGTGTGTATCATAGGTGATGCTATGCAATGCTATGTAAACACCAATGACGACAGTTCACTGTTTTGGCCAGATGTCCGCTTCTTTTTTTGTCTAAACAGGGTTTTTTATCTTTAATAAATAGTACAAAAACATAAACAAATATTCAATTGTGAAACCAATAAGTTGAAATTTGTTATATCTGTATAATTTACATCCTGTACAACACCACCAGAGCTATTCTTCTGAAGCTGGCAAGCCATCTTCTGAGTAGTAGCGCAACCATAAATCAATATGTTACTGACGTCACAATTAGCTTGTGACACAACCAATGTGGCCGGCATAATCACAGCTTAAGTGACAGAAAACACAGATCTAACACTTGAATATGAGGGAGAAACATTGCGGCAATAACTTATCTATGTAAACGGCTCACATCACTCTATTGATCTTTCTTTGTTATTTTTTAAACAAAAGATGATTAAGACCTACAGTGTTGTGTTTCAGCTCTGAATCCTAAAGGACAATACTGCAGAACGAGGATTTATGCTGAAAAAGAGAGTTTCTCCTGATATAAAAGAGTTACACAGTTAGAGATATTGAAACAAAAGTAAAATTATGTATTTCTCTCATTTAACTTTTGCCGCTTTTAGACTAGCACTGCGGAACATGAGCGGTAAAGTCCATCCGCTCCTTAACCGGACTCGTCTTTTCAAACATGCTGCTTCAGACGCTTTCAGACATCAGGAAATGTTGTGGATAAGTAAACACAACCACAATCCCCCGGTCACCCTGTCCGCAACATTTTCTTGTGCATTCAGCCAAAACGACATGCCTTAACATTTCCGCTCTTATGACATGGAGACCAGCCGGTACATGTCTGCTACATCTCTCACATCAGGACAAGCATTATAAAAGACAAAGTCCACACGATTACCAATTTGCAGAGCAAGTCTGAAAGGGGCTTTTGTTTCTTTGCAAGAACTCATGCAGTAGCAGAATATGCATGCCAGTAAGGCTGTAACAGTACACAAAAATCACGGTTCGGTATGTACCTCGGTACACAGGTCTCGGTTCGGATTTTCCTCAGTACAGTGATGGAGAAAAAATTAACAAATATTAACCCCTTAAACCCCAAGGTCCCCCAATTGGGGGACCTTAAGACTCTCTGCAGCAAAAGACGCACAATGTTGCACTAATTTGTAGCCATACCATACATCAAATTAAACAGGAGAAACTCTGCTACAAGTACATATAAGTCATTTTAACATACACCAAGTATATTAATGTTTAAATATCAAAATCTAAATAAGGTCAGAGCGTCCACCCACTCTGCACATTTCCATCGCTACCTCTCTGATACTTCATGGTAGACAAACAAACAGTATATCATATGAAAGCTAAGATCCTGACGATTTCAACAGTACCACTATTATTTCTCTACGACAAAAACTCAGTGAACCAGCAGCCAAAGAATACAAACATAAACAACCGCTTACTTAGAGTGACTAACAGAAATTCTGTCTTACACAACAAAAGTCCCAAGTGTTCCCTTTATTATGACACGAAAATGGCTCAAATAGACCTTGTAGATGCAGAGATATACTCTATTCATTTTGGGTATGTCATTTTCAAGCAGAAACCTTAAAAAGAGCTATAGAGCTTAAGAGGTTAACTGTCTTGTGTTTTATCAACAAATTCACTAAAATTTAACATCACAGCTGAGTACATACTACATACCCGAGCCAGTGTTTTCCCTACCAGACCCAGCACCGCCTAATTAATTGTGATCTGGTTTTCTATCCAGCACCAGGTCACAAACTGGTTTCAGGTCTCATTTCTGCTTTAACAGGTTTATATTGAGCTCTTGGATTAAAAACTGAACTGTCTGATTTGGCCTATCAGTTTTACATGACGGCATGTTGCTGCTCTGAGTTTTTGTGATGCGACTACCCGCAGACGCGCACATGTCCATGGGATGAGCGTGCATAGCGCCTCAAACAGCGTGTGAAAACACGTCAACCAGCTGAAACTCAGGCACAGCTATCGCTTTTAAAACTCTACCGAGAAGCTGAGGATGGAAACACTCACGCTCCTCTTCACCTGCATCTGCGCCAAGAACGAGCACGTCGCGGGAACTTGCACAGCTGATACCGCCATTAATCATGTTTAATTATGTCAGCACGTCATCTTAGATCTGAACTTTAAGAATATTTAACACGACTTCATGGAATGAAATGGTTTTTATCAGGGGTTATACAATCCTGTACGTTTTTCTGTCTGTTGTGTTTTTACTTTATCAGTTTGGAAACGCGACATGACTTAACAGAGTGTAGCAGCTTATGATTATTTAATCATTATTAACACTGGAATGCTGGAACTGGAAGGTTACTGTTACAGAGTTCATGAATACATCATTCAGCAGAGCTGATCTGTAGTTATAGGTTATCAGTGGCTATCACACTGCCGTTCATCCTACCCCCAACCCCCGCGCCCTCCCAATGTTGAGACGCTGATGTGGGAAACACTGCGACCACAGTTCTGCAATGTCAGCACACTGATTTTGTTATGTCGACTTTTATTCAGCTCCCTCTTCGTCTAACTTGAAGTGCTCCCAGACAGAGGACTTGAGAGTTGGCGGTGCTTCCTGTCGCTCAACAATCTCACATTCCATGTCATTATGAGTTGTTAGAAACAGGATGGTGAGCACGCTGCGCTGGTCAGTTATGTCCAGTGGCGCAAGAACTTAATAATACAATAAATAGCTAAATTAACAAATCCTGCACTCTACAGTTTGGTACAGGTTTGTGCCAGAACGAGAGTAGCGTACCGAACGGTTCAACACAAATGCACATACCGTTACAGCGCTACATGGCAGTAATATTTTTGACCGTGCAGTACTAGTTCTGTGAAACACAGATGCCTGAAAAAAAACACTATGAAAATCTGGTGTAATTCCAACCCAAGCAAAACTTTTGCTCCACTTCAATGACCCTATTTAGGCTGTTTTGGTCATGTGGCTGCTCCACTAGTGGGGGCTAAAATGCTTCTAATAGTTGCTAAACTGTCAGTGTTAGGTTACTGCCAGGCAGGTTGAGCTCAAATGTTCATGCTTTCCCAATCATTTGGATGGTACTAATTCAAATACACATTTGTTACATACTTTGCATATGGGCATAATTTTGCTCCACATCACTTTGGAGAAATCCAAACTACTGCCACACAACCAATGTGAGTAACTTCTCAACAATGATCTCATCTTCAGAGGATAAATAACTTTTCAGGCACCTCACAAACGGAAGGGTTACAGGAAAAGGTCTACTCTGATCAGCTGTTGTGGTGCACACGTCCACGCTTGATCAAGTAAATAGGCTCACAGCTGATCACCGTAATCAACCAATAATTTATCACCATCATGACGCATATGATCGCCAAGCCATAGACCTGAATCAAATTTAATGAATAAAACCACACAGTTTAATGTCATTTATTTGACTATCAAAACTATCAATTACCAAAGCTATTTCAGTAATTCAGCTAGGTAAAAAAAAAAAAAAAGCTGATTTAAGAAACTGAAAGTTGTCTGGTAAATGTTCCATTAAAAGCACCAGTAAAACAAGAGGAAAAAGCTGATGTATCTGTATGGTAACATCTTCTACAACCTATCTGGGAGCTACCATTGTTTACTGTCACTACCAATAAAACACAATTGAGCTTAAATCTTGGAGCCTGGCATGAATCCAGCAACCTCTCAAGCTAATTTATCGTCAAACAGTTAAAATGGTGACAATGAGATTAACTAGAAGACATCATCAGCGATCCAAGAAAAGTTAATCATGAAATTACTTTTGCTCCAAATTCCTCTAGTATTGCCGTTACATATCTTTCATAATCTTTATTACTTGCTCAAAACCCTATTAACATAAACTTTGCTATAACGTGAAGAACAGCACCTGCAGCAGAAAACCACTTCGCAGAAAGCCTCAAGAGGCAAATGGTGCACTGTAGCCTCCAGAGTGTTATTTAAGAAATCCGAGAGCAGCTTGTTATTGGGTGGGGATGTGTGACTCTTCTACTTCTCTCCTCCTTCACTACAATAAAGGGAGTAGCAGAGGGTCAAAAGAGAATTGCGAGGGAGGTCATGAATTGAAGGTGCCTTGCAGGGGCGGATAAAGCCAGTGAGATAGACTTCTGTGCATGGTGTTTAGTTACTCTGAAGCCAGTGAAGGATAGCATGCACTCATGCGTATTGCTGATGTCAATATGCACAGTGAAAAAAATGTTTAACAAGGTTTTTGTTCATGCGGAATGCCTCTTGGACTGGAATCAATAGTGTATGTCAATTACTTGAGGGGAAAGCTATTGATGCTGTTTTGTCAATTTGTCATCTAATTATACCAGAATTCACAGCACTACACAACCCTACAATAGACCAGCTGTAATTAATAAGAACTATGCTGATTTGTTAAATGTTCGGTTTATTATACTCTTTGGAAAATTTAGAAGTAGAACAAATTTATCTAGGTTTCTGGAATACAATGGCAATGATCATATAAAGGGTGTTTGTTTCAGTATCAATATTATTATAACCTGTTGGTATCTGTGGTTTTTGGGGGTGTTTAAGATGTGTTTGATTAAATATTTTAATTTAAAACAACATACCAGAAGCTTGTTAATTTGGTATAAAATAATACATTGGGACAACAAAAATGCCAAAATGCAATTTACGGTGTACACATGTTATACAGCATTGGAACGCTGAGTTTCTTGAGATTTCAATGATGTAAATCAGTCCAAGCTGCAATCATAACTAGATTCAGAAAACAATTATTTCAGACCTGCCGTACAAATACAAAAGTTTATGCATTTTATCTTTAAAGCTGTACTGTACTCCGGTAACAGATGATACTGCAATGAAAACAATCCTGTTACATAGCAGGGGTCCAGTAAAAGTATTACAGAAAAATAGTAGGGAGGAAAGGAAAAAAAAAAATTGGAAGAAAATGAAAAAAAAAAAAAAAAAAAAAAGGAAGAAAAAAAGAAAAAGAAAAAAAAGAAAAAAAAAGAAAAAATTGGAAAAAAAGAAAAAAAAAAAAAAATAAAAAAAAAAAAAAAAAAAAAAAAAAAAAAAATAAAAAAAAAAAAAAAAAAAAAATAAAAAAAAAAATGTTAGGAAAAATAAAAAAAAAATAATAAGAAAAAAAAAAAAAAAAAGAATAAGGAAGAGAAAGAAAAAATAAAATAAAAAGAGTAGGGGGGGGGGGATAAATAGAAGTGGGAGTGTTTGTTGAGAAAAGAGGGGGTTTGAGGGAAAAATAGTTGGTCCACAACCAGTCTTTTATCCAAAAAGGCCCATTTACTGCTGCAATTAAGCATGAATAATATCCATCTGATGCGCATATGTTCCATATATTTTAGACTCCAGTTAGCCGTATCATATTGGCTGTTAAGTGCTACCACAACGTCTCTGAGCGCTGGCCTTGTGATTGACATTTAATTTCCTCCAATACACCACGGTTTAGTCTTCCTGTAGTGGCACAACAGCCAATGAAGACGGGTGTGTGAAAAAGTGCCCACCCCTATTCCTTCGTCTAATGCCTCCCTCACATCAGAGGACTTTTTAAAGGTTTGGAAAAGACTCCTGGAAGACTACCATCTCACACTAACCCACATCTAAAGACAGTTTTAATCCCAGACTGAGATTTTACAAAGACTGGGAATCTTGCAGGGTCACTATTTTTTACTACAAGACTGCAACTAGATTCTTTAAGCCTTTTTTCCCATTATGTAATTTGTTTCCATCGTCATCATCATTATCATCATCATACATTTTGTCTGAAAGCACCTTATCAAAGCGCACAACGACACTGTATAAAAACAGATGAATCATTAAAAACAGTAAGCTAAAACACTAAAAATGTAAAGCATATGTTCTCTCTAACCCAAGAACATTTAGTGACGAGCATGTCTGTGCAGCACCGATGTTTATTTAGTGTTTACTGTCAGTTATCTGACTGCTGCTGTGTGTTCTGCAGTAAGATATGACAGCGCTGGGTCACGTGGCCGCTTTTACATTGAAGTCAACGCATGTCACAACTCTGTATTTCTATGGCTCTGGTCAACGTGTTATGCAACTCTGAGTATCGATGGTTCTGGAGGTTGGCACCTGTTTTGGCTGCGGTCAGAGCTCATCCAGCAATAGGCTGTATGCACAGCTCCACTACTTCCTAAACTTAGTCCTGCACCTTTGTTTCCTGACTTTCATGATTGGATGAACTGATTAATCCAGGTGTGTCTGATCTCAGCAAATGGACAAATTATATTGGACATGCGTTGATCTGGAGTGGATCTAAATATCTCCGGAAGGAATTCAAGTTGCACCAAAACGGTCTGGGTGAGAAAATTTACGGATTTCATGCTAGAAAATAGGCCCAGGTTGAAAAAAAAAACGAACTTCCTCTTTAAGTCTGTGACGGTGCAACGGTTTAGTGTGCGCCAGGAAAAAGCTCTGGCCAGGTGCAGCAAATTTCACAAATGACTGGCAGATTGAATAGCCAATAGAACTGTGAATATACTGATATGCTGGTTGATGGGGTAAGCCTTCTTCCACCCCACTGAGGAGATTTACTGCTGGATGTAGGAGAGGATAGTCCCCATTGCAACCTTGCATTTTAATCCAAGATCACGACTTTAAGTTGAAATATTCAAGAATAACAGTCAGTATATGACTAATGGTCACCAAGGGTCTCCAAATGGATATATACCGTATAGAAGAGGATACATAGGGATCACTCCAAAGCAACAAACCCAAAACAATTCTTGATTCTATGCTAATAAAAATATAGCTAAAAAATATCACTGCACTGCATTTGTGCTAATTTATCTTTTATATCTCTTGTTCAAAATAAACCATTCATTCATTCAAATAACTATTGCAAGTAATTCACAACATTGCAGGATAGACTATAATAAAACAGATATTTTTAAAACTCTTCTGCCCCTTGTTAGAGCACAGATTAGCTGACAAATAACTGAAAGGTCTTTTACCCATTTTGAAATGTGCAGACGTAAAGTTACAAGGTTAACGTTTTCCTCCTGTTCATACAGAAGACATGATCAATCTGGTAAGGACAGATTGCGTCTGCAAAAAGAAAAAAAGTAGAAATTTTAAACTAAGAAAAGCCTTGAAAGAGGCTGTTGCTTAAGTTCTATGGCGTGTAAAGAAAATCAGAACCAAACAAAGGATAAGGCCTGAGCGTTATAAATACTTACAGAATCATATAGCAAATCTGGAAAGCAAATACTTTCTGTTCAAATCTGGCTTCATCGTGATATGAAATGAAAAGTCTTGTTCTAAACTGTAATAGCTTGTTCACCCAGCCAGCCCACAAACCATTCTCAAAATCAATGAGGCCACAGCATGGGGGGTGCATTACTTCTCACAGCTGCATAATCACACACATCATGATGTTTTCAGCCATGCGAGGAGATGCATCTCCATGTAGATAATAACACCTTGTTTAATGGTCAGAGGGTGCTTTGTACTCACAAAACACAAAAGGTGAAAGTGTAATTTTCTGGCTTTGAGTGTAAATTGAATTTCAGGGACAAACTTGATAGTTTGATATTTCACAGCTTTTGTGTTCTTTCACACAAGAAAACATTCTACAAAACACGCCAGCATTGTTTTTTGAGAGCCTATCATCCACTCATATTCCTGCTGAAGACATATTCTTCTGTTAGATAAGAAGAGGAAGGACACATGAATCCCTGAGCGTCGGCTAACATGGAGACAACCTCACAATTGCCTGAGTCAGTTATGCATTTTTAAAGGGGGTGAAACAAAGACTCCTAAAATAAAATTTGGTAACTTAATCTCAAGGACTCACTGAGGGAATGAGGGTGCCTCGAAATCCGATCTTCTCCTGGACGGATAGCAGCCGGAGACCAAATATAGGCCCGGTGCTTCGGTCGTAATTGGGAGCTTTATTGATTTCCGGGCCTGTCGTCACGCCTGAGGTGACCTTTTTGTTTGAGAATAATTGCTCTATTAGAGGGTTTATTCAGGCACCTGCTGGGTATCTCAGACACTATTATTGTCCAATAAGAATCCCCAGGCAGTAAAGCAGTGACCCTGCTCTGATATGTGGGGTGGGCGGAGAGAATCGGACTTTCTGCACTATAGGGGCTTATCTCCAAATGAGAAGATGGGAATGGGTGGGCACCTTTGGTGTTAATGTGAGATGTAATGCAGCTGGGAAGCTTGATAAGATAAACACATATTTCCTTGATTGTATTGTTTTCTTTCAGGGAAACGGCTTAAACTTTTCACTAAAATAACTTATTTCTCATCAAATATCCACTTTCTGCATGTTTGAGAATACCGGCTGTGGCACAATAGGAAATAATTGGGTAAGTAAAATGAATTGAAAGAGGTCTGTGTTTCCATCACTTTCCACCACTGAAATAAGACCAGTGCCATTAAAATGTGGCTCATGTTGTCCAAGGTTCATCCCAAGTGTAATAGCCACAGAGTCAACAGAGATAGAGGGGTTTACCAAGGAAGCTTCCTCAGGCTGTGACTGAAGCACACTGGCCCCTTGCCCTCGAGAGAGGCAAAAGAAAGTCAATAATTAAAAACACAGCGATGGAATCCTGTTTTTCTGAACTTAGGTTTTCTTTATTTATACTGTTGGCATTGACAAGGAGGGCAAACAACTTTCACCGTGTAGGAGCTATAGGGGTCTGACTGTAGAGGGTCTGATGTTAAATAAATTATCTTTGAGCTGAGGTCTTTCAATTTTTCAGCAAGACAAAGATAAGTTACAAGATTGTATTAAAAATAAATATTTGGTATCATTTCAATCAGAACTTAATAATTAAAGGTACAGTGTATAAAAAATAAAAGATCAATTGTTGAAAAATGTGATATATAATTCAAAAACTGATTCTATTGATGTGTAGATGTGCACTAGAATAATTATTTGTTTATTTTCATAGAATAAGTCATTTATATGTACTTGCTGAGGGGTGCACATACATGGAGGCTGCCACATAAGTTCCACCATTTTTACTACGGTGTCCCTGAATGGAAAAAAAAACAATGTTTGTGAAGTGAGAACCCGCTGAACTTAAAAACTGCTGTACCAGCTTTGCTTATTTGGGAGTTAGAGCACTGTTTGGGATAACTAATGCCTTAAAAAACATAAAAAGTAATACTCATAGTACAGTCATAGCTACACCTGAGACCACTGGATTCACTCACAGATGAAAACATCTTTATGTCTGGGAGAATTTTCTTTCAAATCTACAAATACCCTTCTTTCAAATACCCACTAGATATCAGTAATTCTTACATACTGTGCCTTTAAGATTAAACTTCAGCTTTCTTATATGCACAGCTGATAAACTTAATGTGTTTAGTTTCTACAACAGATTTAAACCTGACTTGGCTAAGAGCAATAACTTCCTACAACTACCACCAATGGGAAATAACATGGCAACTGACTTACTGAACTTTAAAAAGCCAGATAAATTGAAGTGAATCAGGACAGAAGGCACAATACAAAGAAATCCTTCCTATCATATCACAGATGGATAACATTAAATCAAAAATACTTCCATGACTCTTCTGCTAATTTCAGCCACTTGCTGTAGTGATACAGGACAAACAATGTAGAGAGTGTGGTGAAGATGAGGATTGAGAGGCACAGGTGAAATGTTAGGACTGAAAAATATAAAGGTTAGTGCTGCCAAACTTGAGTGAATATTCTTATGCATAACAAATCGCATCAATAATGTAATACTATGATGAGGACTGTGAAGCAAAATGGAAACTTCTGGGACAATATGTCCAAAGAAGGGAAATTTAAAGCTTTATTTAGGACAAAGGGAAACAGACAAAGTGCAGATGAGTTTCAAGTCAGAAATCCCTCGCAGATTCCACAATCCTATTCTTACAAAGAAGCACTTTTAGAGCGAGACAGAGAAAAAGGACGTCCTCACGGAGACATACAGTACAACATCAAACTCTACCTGAGGAAAGGCTCTCACAAAGCTTTTAAAAGGCCTCCTTCCACTGAAAACCCGTTTAACTTGCTCCTTCTGAAATATGGAGGGTTTCCCCTTGTTTACTTACACATGCTGACTTGCTAGCGTTGCGTTCCCCCCAGTCGGCTGTGCTTCCTCATCACAGAAACAATACGAAGAAAAGAGCGAATCAGAACAGCCTTGCACTTCTACGTCACATTGAAAATAGCGTATCCCACGTGGGGTTTCTATCTGTCCATTGGAAGGCAGGTAACCCTCCACTACACACTAGAAGTAAAGACGGCACGACTGTAGTTTCGGAGTTGAGAAGCTAATTAGCTAACTGTTTGTTAGCATGGCGGAACAAACTTGTTTGTCGGCTCTATTTCCTGTCTGTAACGAAATAAGAGCGGAGGGCGGAGCTTCCTTCATACACTGATGGGAGGCAGCCAATCAGACGGAAATTCATGAGAAGGACCCGGAAAAGCCTGCCGTTGGACCACAAGCCTCTCTTCTAGCATACAAATACAGCTGGATACAAAGATACCAGAAGGTTTTTTTTAAACAGAAACGATGCAGAATGCATCCAATAATGATGGAGAACACAGAAATATTTATGAAATGACCATGGAAGTACAACTTTAAGCATAATGTAATGCAGCAAACTGTTCATTTCTGTAAACAAATCTGTTTTTTTTAATCAAAAAAGCCTTAAAAGTAAACAGATATATTTTTTTCTGTTCCAAAACATATTACCAATAAAAAAAACAGCTGATATTTGTCGGAAGGAATGGAATTATTTTAAGGTTTATGATAAGCATAACAGTGCAATAAAAATGGGAACACAACTAAATTGTGAAAAGACAATTATTTGATAGTAAATTGTTCATTAATCATAAACATGAATAGCACGAAGCAAAACAACCTACAAAAGAAGATTGGTCATTAATAACGAAAGAATTATTTGATAATGTATGAGCTTATTTGCAGTGTATGAGTGCAAATAAAGTACATTAAGAGAAATGTGCAGTGTTTCTGAAAAAACAAACATTTACTGAATATGTGCCAGAAATAAACATGTTTTGTGAGGATGTGTTCGGTTTATATTTATGTGACCATTACAAACGATAGAAATAAAGTTTACAGGGGGACGGGGATCATCATTCTCACATAAGGCTTTTCAGTTTAATATGGGGAAACATTAATAACACTTTCAGGAACCTGCTGTGCATTCACATGTCTTCATGTGTCTTACATAGATGTGTTGAAATGACATCTGGGAGTCTTTCATCTCATTAATTTCTATAGTCTGATAGAGCGTCTGAGATCTGGAGCCAGTTTTCTGAAAGGAGATGGAATCACTGGTGTTTGACTTTAGTGTTTAAATCAAATGTGAGAGCTGGCTGTCACTGATAGTTAGAAACCATTCCAGCAGGGCCAAAGGAAGGAGACTGATGAAGGGGGAGCTGAGTGTTTGTCACTACGATACAGATTTCACATTTCCCCGACTTTATAATGCAGAATTGTCATGCTCCATGTTCCCTGGGGCACTGCGAATGGATGCCATCATTGAATCATGGAATAAACAGTTATGACTCATGGCTCTGTTATTTGTTGTGATGCCATCATTCTTGTTCAGCCTTCTCTTTAGAGAACAGCTACGAAGCCATTTTAACAACTTCAAACCATTTACATTTTGTCACAGTCCAGCATGAAATAAAGATTCATGTTTTAAAGCTTCAGCTTACTTTATTGATTCACTTTTTTTTTTCTTCACTGTTTGTGAACATAAAATTGTAAATTACTGAAAGCCGTTTAAATTTGTAAATTGTTCCTCCAGTGACTCCTGGGTAAGTTAGGGTTCATCGTAATTTACGAGTATTGTTAACAATTGTATCTGTTTGTTTACCGATATCTATTCAAAATGTCATTGAATAAAAGAAAGAAAAAAGCTTCAGTGAAAACTGTTGGCATGACCTCTTTGTGTGTCCAGTCAATGGGAACACACGGGGAAAGCAATCATTCACTGGTCTTAATGTGTTAATGCTCCCTAATGCATTCTGTTGCCACAAAGCAGAGATCTCCATCGAGGTTTTCAGTGTGATGAAATCGATTTCCAACATGTTATTTTGTTCCCCACTGGCAAAAACACAGAGAAGCTGCAAGATTCTCTTTGCTGAGGCCAAATGCTTTCTTGCGAGAGCATGGCCCTACTCTAACCTTAACACAACAGAAGACCACAGTGTTTTCGATGTTTCTGTCATTAAAATCAAACAAGCACATACAGTATATCAAACATGTATCCAACCTAGCTTTCAACTTAAACACAACGTAACTTTTAGACCTTAAAAACATGTTTCTGACTCGTTTTGACGGCACACCAAAATTCATTATGCACATTTTCAAACCATCACGGCTCAGAAGCGTCCCTCGAGGCTCAGAAAATGCAGTATGTAAGTTTTGTATCCGGGACTCGGCCATGACGTTGCAACTGACTATTGGATATATGGCGACACCCTTGTCAGCCATCATGACTGCAGTTGGGTCCCTCTCCAAAGAAACGTAGGGATACATTACCAGAGGAAGAGAGGAAAAGAAAGAGGGGAAGGGACAGAACAAGAGTCTACATAAGACTGTCTTTTACTGGCTGGAGGGAGCTCACAGTACACGTACGATGCAAGATGGATGCTAGTTTAGCAAAAAGGTCCATTGAAGTCCACAAAAACTTGTCAATATTCCTCCATACTGCTCGTCTAATGTAATCCAAGTGTCCTGAGTGGGTAGCGTCCATAATTTACTAGAAACGGTACCATTTAGTATATTTTTAGAGCCTAAACAGTACTACATCTTACTTCCGCGAAGCGCGCATATGCATGTTCACAAAACTACGGAAGCCTCGGCATTCAGAGCCTACTCTGCCAATAATACAAGCGTAGAAGAAGAAATTTGCTGTTTACATTGTGCTAAGAGCGACAGAGCTGCAGACAAACCGGGACAAACACAAGAGGGTCCAGGAGGGGTTGGATATTGATTTAAAACAAAGAAAGAACGTGCGATCTTATCTGCTACACCTTCCGTAGTTTCACGAACGCGCATCGCGTGCTCGCAGGAGATGCAATGTACTACTGTTTAGGCTCTAGAAATATACTAAATGGCATAGTTTCGAGTGAATTCTGGACGCTACCGACTCAGGACACTTGGATTACATTGGACGAGCAGTATGGAGGAATATTGACAAGTTTTTGTGCACTTTTATGGACCTTTTTGGCTCTGGCACAGTCGAACACCATTATATAAAAGTTAGGAAAAAACGAGAAACCTTCTTGATCTCCGGCTGCATTTGACATACAGTATTAAAAAAGTGCTCCAGAGTCTTGCTCACCATGAGGGTGGAAAATAAAGTTACATCATTCTGTGGGTGTACTATTCCTTTAAGCATGGTACACTATTTTTGAAGTACAAAAATCTATTCAAAAATTGCAAAACCAAAAATCCTGATGCTTTATTTTTTTTTTTCCATCCATTTCTGGTACCATTTCATTTACCAAACAATCACCTTTACAGCAGAAAGTTCAGAAAAACTGGCCTCACTGAAATCACTTTTACAGGTTAAGCTGCTCTTAAACTCACACAAAAAGCAAACACACGGGGTTAATTTGATCAGCGAATATTGATGATCACTTTGCAGCACTTTAAAACTGGTGAGTCTACTTTCTAGCATTGGCTGGTTGAGGACGGTAATGAAAATCCATTGCAGCCAAGTCATGGCAGCTGTTAACCTTTGAGCTTTTAATTTTGGATAAATCTCCTAAC
Source organism: Atherinomorus stipes (assembly GCA_023101725.1). Lineage (NCBI taxonomy): Eukaryota > Metazoa > Chordata > Actinopteri > Atheriniformes > Atherinidae > Atherinomorus > Atherinomorus stipes. Next base: position 469,224 of record JALJCO010005574.1, read on the forward strand.
CTGTTTAAAAAAGTCTGAAGCTATTAAAGCTGATGTACAGTATAACAGTTCTCACATTCACATATTATTGAGCAGTGTACAGAAAGTACTTCTACTGTATTCATTTATCCTTTCATGTTCTTTTACCCTCAATTTTTCACCTGGAAAGTTCCATTGAGAAATGGCTGGAAAGAAACAAAAACTACTATTTGATGTGTTACTACATATAAAATGTCAAACAAGTGAGAAAGACAAGGAAAGGTAACTTCATCCAGCAGACCAAAACTCCCCTTTCCCTCTGGGTAGTGTAAAAAAAGATCCTTCAAGTTGTACCAGTAAGTCGGCCATAATTTGGAGTTTATTGGGAGCAAAAAAGGATAATGTAGTTTTATTCAACTTACTTGGAAGATTTAAAATGATCCTTATAGTAGATCTACTTTCATAATAGCTGAAAGCCTGAAAATGCGAGTAGGATGTTCATCTTATAATGTCTTTGCTGTAAATTGCAGTATTTCCTTTTTTTTCTCTCTAGACTAGACAACTATTCCAAAGCTTTATTCATCAGTGTGAATGTGATGCGTGATCCTGCATTTGTGACACAGCCTAAAGCGGCATGCAAAGCAGATTTGATTTTCTATGAGAGAACAAAGATGCATGCATTTAAATACACCACCATAATCTAACACAAAGAGCAAAGAACATTACACAATTTAAGTTAAAACATTTCCCTCTAGTCTAGCAAGCTAATAACGGTTATTAGAAAGCAGGGCGGCTGATGACAAATAAAAAATGCCAAACTCATTACTGCTATTTTGATTGTGATGTTGCGAAGCTTTGCTCTTAAATACATTTTCATTAAGATTACATTAGTTAACCAGAGACTGAGAATAGGTTGCAGCTTTTTCTTCTTCTCCGAATATTTTTCTCCTCACCGCCAACAAAAAAGCAGCCAGTTCTTCTAATTTTGAGGTTTTGTCATCAGATTAACTTTTTTTAAAAAATTAAAGGCAGCTAGAGGCTAAATGGGTGATTTTTAGGGCAAACATCTCCAGTACTAACCAGCAACAGCAGGAACTTTCTCCTGCCACGAGAACACCTTCATCTGCTCCGGTAGTGGCAGCAGCGCCTGGGGAATGTTTACACATGCGCCGAGTTGTCAAAGGCTGTGGACCATGTTGGAAAATGTTCAAGACATTCTGTCGCTTCATTTTTTCTGTAGGAAATCATCACACATGTAAATGCTGCCGAAATCAAAGCACAGATGTGTTCAAACTGATTTTCTCAGATGATGCTGCAGGCTTTGATAGTTTTCTACAGGTTGAGATGCCTTTATGGTGAAACAATTTCAGAATTGTTGTTATAACTAATATGGGGGCATATCTATTAAAAATTCAGCTTTAAGCAAAGGAATGCTTCTTTATTACCTCAAGAAACATTGAACCTTTCTCTAACAAAGAGAGGAGGTAATTTATTCCCATTTTTGAACCAACACTTGATTATATTTATCAAGTCAGTCTGATATTTGTGTGGATTAACACGATGACAGGATGGGGATGAGTTTGAGTAGCCCGTGGCAGCAATATTTTCCATTTTGGGCTCCTTACTTTAATTGCCAACCTTGTATTATAGTTTATTTTGATTAGATTATACATATATGATATAATTCCTGTGTAAGAATGTGATAAGATTGCAATGGCAAAAAATGTAAAGCACTTTCTGCTGATACTTTATTAGTTCCATTGCTGCTGACATCTGACCTCTTACAACTTCTCCAACCATCTTTTTTTAATCTCATGACATTTTCCAACCAGGTCTGAAAAGAGCTTGGGAATGATGATAGAAGAGCTTGTCATAAATGTAATTTTCCAAATGTTTATTTATTCATTTTTTTATTCAAGTGTACCCTCTACCCTATCAGTTCATTGTCAGACACTCTCTTAAAAATCAAAGGTTATAAACCTATTATAATGGTTATCACAGGGATGTGCTAATAAGTTTTGAAAATTGCAGTGGCCCCTCACTACTTTGAAATGTTTCCCATCAAAATCTTTATTAGAAATTGTACAATTAGCCCAAAGAGATATCATTTTTGGTCTTTATCACTCAGCCTTGCTATTATGTCATGATTATAAATAAAAGAACACAGTCTTTAAAATGGAAATAAAGTGTAGGGGGCATTGGAATGAGCACCTTAAGATTTGAGAGGCTAATAACTTCAAAGAGCAAGTGTTCTCTTCCCTTTTTACAGTCACTCTAGTGTAACAATTACAGTTAATTTTGATTTCTTGCTGGGTCGAAGCCAGCTGAAGGGTCAGTGAGAGCTGATAAAATAAGGCTAATAAAAACTCATTTAAAAGCTTTCAAACTTTTCTAGACCCACAGATTACCCTTACACACATTTTTTTTCCGTCACTGATGTAGAGGGGGGGGGGGGGGGGGGGTGCTGTAGTTTACAGATACAGTATACACAGTAAGGTTAGACCGATGCATCTGCCTGCTGACTTATAGGCCAGTATTTGCGGTTTTTGCTGGTATTGGCAAAGGGCAATACGTTGGGTGTGTTGGCCGATACCTCCCCCCCAAGGCATAATTTACAGACATATATATATACACACACAGTATAACCATGGAAAAAATTAAGAAACCACCCTTGTTTTCTGATTTTTCTTGGTCATTTCAGTGCCTGGAACTTTGTCTGGACAAATATAATGATAACAAAAATAGCTCATAAGAGTCTAATTTAAGAACTGATATGTAGCCATTTTCATTGTTTTTCTTTTTAAGTGATTTTGGTTACTAAGTTCTTACAACAATATTTATGGCATTGTATACCAAAAAACAGCGTCTAGATTTTCTTTTCTGTCTCTTTTAGTCATGATTCACACCTCAGTTGGTACTGGATTGCATAACCATTACTTTTGATGACAAGGGTGTTCTCTTAATTTTTTCAATGGCAGATAGATAGATAGATAGATAGATAGATAGCTAGATAGCTAGATAGATAGATAGATAGATAGATAGATAGATAGATAGATAGATAGATTTTTTATATAGTTATTTAAGGCGCTTTGTTCTTTTTTACATTAGAAGAGTTGTAAAATCACTTTTTATTGTATCCTTCATTATATTAATTTGGGAATTAAATGCCTAAAATATCAACCCCAAAGGGCTGTACCGGCCATTGGTCAAGGCTGATGAGAAAATAATAGTATCTGCCCTAAAATTCTGTAATCAGTCAACCCCTAATACGCAGAAAAGGTAATTGACAGCAGCCTGAGGAACACCAGAATGCAATAAAGTCCAGACATGGGGGTGTTTCCAGTCTTAAAATGGTTTAGACGAGGGACTTTGCTTGATTTCAAATCGCAAATAAATAAAGTACATAAATTTTGTTTTAACAAACAAGCCAAAACTCTGAAATACAACAAAACTCTTATTCCCTGAGCATGTTCCATTGAAACAAAATGTGAATTTCCAGGGTTATGTACACACTTTAGATGGTTTTGTGTGGGAATTAGCCCCCTGCATGGAATGCCAATTCCAGCAAATTACAGATGCACCGCAGTTTCATATCAGGAGAACAAAAGCCAAATCAAAAGTCCCAATCATGCGTCCTGTGGAGTTTAATGTTTGAACTTGGTTAAATGAGAATTAGCAGAAAATTAGTGCTGCATGCTTGTTTGTCAGGATGAGACATACTTCAGTTAAGGTTTGGTTTTGGTCACTGCGCAGCAAAAGGAAGCAGCGCAATTAATGAGCAGAACTCTCTTCCTAGACTCAGTTTATTTTATGTGTGTCTGTGTGTTTTCTCTGTGCATAAACGCTCTCACCGAGTTACAGCATCTCCATAGAAACCAGGCTACCACTGGGTGTTTGGAATGTGCCCAACAAATGTCATGATGAAAGTCAGTATTTCATGCATGAGCACTAAACACCACCGCGGAGACATGTAATGGCTGCCAATATTCTGACCGTGGAAAATCAGCAGAGGGTTGACATTGTCGCCTCTGACCGATTCCCCTCCTTGTTTTATAGCTGGAGGATGCGGGACTGGGATGCAAGCCAGCTGATAGGCGGTCCAGGAGGGAAATGACACCATGACTGTCAAACAGATGACAGGGATGCATGCTTTTCAAGTCGGCAAGGATGATATTGCATCGCACCTCCTCCTTTCACGCTGCCTTTACTATAATGTAATGAGCTGTCACATTAAAATTCTCGAGCTGGTCAATTTGGAGTACCAGCAGTATTCCACAGAGGCGAGACATATTGCAGCCATAACAATAACACTAAACGTTCAAGGCGATAAATGTCAGCAGGAACACTGGTTGGAGGACTGGTCCAGGCTTTGAAAAGCAAGCTCACTTCGGTATGTTTGTGCCTTGCTGGACACCCGGATGGCAAGATCTGAGCAAAGCATTTAATCCCCTGCAGGGATCTGAGTGGTTCCACAACCCTTGGTAAAATAAATAAACAAATAAATAAAACACTGTGGAAATACTGCTCCTACAGGGCATTCATTTGAAAAAAATATACAGCTACCCATTCAAACTCTTTAAAGTATTATGTCCAAAATGAACTAAGACAGCTATAGCTGTCATTTTTGTTTTCAGATCAAGTACGGGAACAAAACGTATGCAATCACCTATGTAATATGGATTTCTAAGGCAAATATATGTACATGTTTTAATATTTAAATGAGTCTTCAGTTAAAAGGGAGTGCTAGCCAACCTTAACAAGCTGTTTGAAAACTTGAAATATCGTCTTTTTTAAAATTTGTTTGTTGTACATTAATACATTTTATTTAAAAGCACCTTTTCAAAACACCCAAGGACACTGTACAGGCAGATAAAATATTAAAAACAGGAAGCTAAAACAGTAAAAACACAAGCATGAGAGGTACCACTGAAAACAAAACAACAGGAAATAAAACAGGGAAAAACAACATTGGAGTGATGCCCATGGACTTAGGTGGAATAAGACTGTCTGAACAAGAATGCTTTGAATATTTTAAATGTTTACAATTTTATAATAGATTTGTTACAAATTAAAACGCTTCATTTTAGTACATGTTTATCAGCTGGGTGGGAAAAAAGTGGGCAAAATGTTTAAAATCACCAATTAACATGATGTCATATCCATTTCCAGAATAAACCTAAACAGAAGGCGGAGAATGCCAGACAACTTGGTCCGGTGATAGGTATACAAAAGCAAACTAACAATCACAAAAATTGGCAATATTGCAGAATGGTAATTTAATTCGAATCAGTATAAAAAAAATGGTAAAACTAGAAAAGCACCAGAGAGCGAAGACCTCTGCCAAGCAGCTCGACTCCCTCATTTTTGTGCGTTCTGGATCATAATATCCAGAATTTTCTTTTGATCCAGATCAACTTCCGAAACATTATAGAACTCATTGAGATCCTTTCTTGTCATTTTTAACCAAACACCCGGGCTATTTGGATGGAGTTTGTGGAAAAACTTTTAAAAATGTGGCCTATTAGGGTGATGTTGATGTAAGACTGTTTAGATGTTGGTAAGGAGGTTTGATGTTCACCATGGAGTGTTGGTCAGAACACAGAGTAGGGCTGGACAATTAATCGAAATTTAATCGTGATTTCAACTTTGCCTTTTCACAATCATAAAAACACCGTAATCGAAGAAAAATCTTGAAGTGAGCAGACTGGTGGAGTTATAGGAAGCAAACTGCAGGGAGTATAGAACAGGAATGCATGTAGACTGAGTATTCATTATTCTTATTTTACTCCTTTACTTGTTTCTAATTTATTTCCGGTTTTATTTAAACCGGAAATAAACCAGTTTTATTTAAATAAACATCCTGTTCAGGCAGAAATGCAACTAGTTACTTACAGTTCTTCACAGACACACACAGTTCACCATATTCAACTGGCTAGAAGTCTGTCCAACAGTCTTCTCTCCTCGTGCTCACTGCTGCTCATAAGTTTCATTTCTGCATCCTGACATCATGTGCTCAGTCCTGCAGCTGCACACTTCTGCCACAAGGAGGCACTCACGCCTCTTCAACAGCCTTTCCAACATGGCCGATCTCACAAAGATAAAGAATCCTTCAAAACATTCCTGGATCCAGAAGGTGATCCGGATCACCACCAAAATTTAATGGGTTCATCCTTGGGCTGAGGCTCATGACTGGTGAAAATTTCAGGTCAGTCCATCCAGAACTTGTTCCGTAAAGTTGCTGACAGACACACTAACCAACGCAACCGAAAACATTACCTCTGTGGCAGCAGTAATAATAGAATCAGGAGAAAAGTATATTGTCCCAGCCTTAGCTGTCATAGAAACAATGGAATGAATTATGAAACATGATCAAGGAGGCACTTCAACAACAACAATCAGGCAAAAGATTATGTTCAATTAGTTGCATCTGCAATTCAGAGCAAGTACAAACAAAATAGGAAAGTTGTCAAAGAGAAACATACAGGTAGACCAGGAAAGATGTCAACGTTTCAGGACAGAAACCTGAAACCGCAATGCATTGAAAATAGGAAACGCACAACAAAGGTGATGAGAAACAAGTAGACAAAAGCAGTACTCAATGTTTGTGACCAAAATGAAGGAAATAGACCAAAGAAAATGGCATTTACATCCAAAAAAGCCAAACGAAAGTCATTGCCAACACCTAAACAGAAGAAAAGTTTAAAGCGAGCTTAAAATCCTATTATACAAATCTACATGTGGAAGTAAGATGATGCAGGAACTCTTATTTTAAACCATTCATATTTAAAGATGACTGCCTAAAGAAAGAAACAACCAAGAAAAAAAATTCCACAATCATTCAAGATATTGGGTAGAAGACAAGAGGAGGTGGCAATCATTTCCTCTAGGAGAAATGCACACAGGACACTGACATTTTAGAGAAAAAGAAAGGCCATCAAACAGTATTGATCTCAAAATGAGTTTAACTCTATGGTGGAAACTAAAAACATGCATCATGACAAGACTTCATCCTGAAGCTGATCTGTCGACTGCTATATGAAAAAGTTGGAAATTGACTGATGATGAATATTCTTTTCAATAGAGATGCACCAATACAGTATTTTCCGATCCAATCCGATACCGATACCTGGGCTAAGCATATCAGCCGATATCCAATACCGATCGAGATGCCATGTGAGTAAAGGCATCAAGCTTGGCATAAACATTTAGCCTCGTTCAAAAAAGGTTACAAATTAACACAGATATAAATGTATTTAATCTTATTTATCAACAAATAAAGTGTACATTTATTATGATATTAATAAAAACAGAAATGGCTGTATCAGAATGCTGGATTGGCCACATTCATCCGATATCCAATCCAGCTAATTTCTCTGTATTGGGCCTGATATCTCTAGTTTTAAATAACTGAAGTCAATGCCATAATGAATTCAAGCTCTCATGGAAATCAGAGAAAGAGAAACAAAGAAAAAACTGGGATTTTCTTTAATTCATGGTTTAAAAAAAAAACATTTTTCCATCATTTTCAAGAGCTACGATGAATAGTGTAAAGACTTTCAGATGTTAACTAAATCAGTATAACAGTATATACTGCTGTTTGGTTATTGAACCTCCTCCTAGAAAGAATCTCTGCCAGGACTTGTGTGTGCTATCATGCAATTAGCATCTCTGAGCAAAGCAGGGCGGGATTCCTTCAGAAAAACACTACAAATGAGCATTTGTGACATAATACAAGACATTCAGGGCAAAGTCTGGAAGCAGACCTTAAATAAGACAAAGCTAATGATGGTCCAAGCTCTCCCCAGCTGTTTGCATCACATTTAACTGTCACCCCCCCCCCCCCCCTCCCCCAGTGCCACAAACAACCGCTGGCAGCATGTTCAATGAAGCCAAAGCAGGAGCTTCTCCTAATTCACATCTGAGCCTACAGGCAATTACCTGCTTATCGTTCCTGACTACCACTCGTTCTTTTGAATGTTTGTCACCAACGTGGAGGTGGCGCAGAGACGACAGCAGGACCCGAGGGGAGGAGGGGGCAATGGTGAACCTGGAAACGCTCGGCGTTTCAATTAGAGGCTCGGTGGAACATGGCGGCTCCTGATCGCCTCCCTGCTCCACAGCTCTGGGGCCCTAATTACAGCCGGTCGATAAGGCCAGAAAACACGAGCTCGAAACGGACTGAGGCGAGGAACAGATAAACACAAGCAAATGAAGACAAGAATACAAAGGACGTTAAAGTACACACTCACCCACACTGCTGTATTTGATGCACGCACAGAGATGCAAGCTGATAGAGTCGAACAAAATATGATTATCTGCTTTACTCACTAATTAGAAATACCTACTGACCTTAAGTTTATCTATTAAAAATATTCAAAAATACCAACAAAATAAACTCATTTACCTCCTTAAAAAGCACAACTTTTCAACCTGAATACAAGGGATCAAGGAAAAGAAGCCATGGCTTTGTAGTTTATGCAAGCAGCTATGGAAATATGACCACTCAGGCTGATAAAGAAGAGCTGAAAAGTGTTTACTGGAATCTATATGCATATTCTGTGCTGACTCCCATACCTCAGAGACACAATTAAAATGCAACAAAGACACAAAAACAGGCTTTTCCCCTTCCACCTGACAGAAAAAATGCTGACCTTTTCCTAAATGAGGCAGTTTTACACATATTTGGAAACTCCTCCTGAGGTGTTTTCACAAAGCCACGCACACACACACACTCACAACCACCTGCTGTCTACATCCACTATTAACGAGAGAGGATTGTCGTGACATTTAGTTTGACCGTTGCTTCAAACGCTGAATATTTATTGCTGAATTAAAGGGCCTCCCCCTCCCATGTTTTATGAGCCATTTCTGCAAAGAACATTTAAATCATGACAACAATCATGATGAATCACTGAGGTGGCTGTCTGGCAATCTCCACTCTAATCTCCACTTCAGACCCCAACATCACGGCTCAATTGTTCGTAATTGCCCTGAAGATGAACTGTGGCACAAACATTAGGGGCATCCAATCCTCCTCAAAATCCATCTTCCATTCCCTCTTATCAGCGGAGGGAGCGATTGGTGCATTGTCTATTAGGACTCCAAAAGTGAATAATCACACAATCTATTCTTGTCCATTCTGTTTCCTCTCTGATTGAAAAATAAATATTCGAAAGGCACGACACACCGAGAGCAGAAAACGCATATGCTGCACATCGAATGGCCAAATATCGCATTAACTACTGATTCTCCGCAGGTAAAATATGTGTATGCTTTAGGTAAGGAATGAATTGCAATACGTCTGGCACAGTTGCATGGTTTCGAATTAAATTTGTGTATTTCCTGAGGGAAATTTGCTCTTGTGAGTCTAGCTGAATTAAAAACAAAGTCAGTAGAATCTGGCAACCAAACTGAACATTCAGATGATGCAAAGAGTATTCAGCGAGGACTTTAGTAGAACCTCATACATATGAAAGCCTCCCTGGGGGTGGATAAATGTTTGTTGTGCGGTTTTTGTGTTATATTTTCAGCATTTTGCATACAATCACATGGTTCTCACACTGAAAAAGTCAAACTGATGTCAAGTCTCACTTTTTAAACCAATAAAGACTGAAATATGGGAAGTTGTGAGCAAATTCTCTTCATGGCTTGAGCCATTTAGTGAATCCTGGACATGCAACATCACCTCAACCACCGATTGAAAGGGAACCAAATGGATCCTTGAAGATAGACGCAATCAGATAACAGAATTAACATCGCACATACCTCCAACACAAGCAGCTTCAGAAATTGTGAATCGCCTTTAAAGGCGCTATAGAAGATGTTTTCGGCATTTCAGAAAGTCTCGCCTATTACCCACTGAATCGACCGTCAATTACTCTTACTACAGTCGTAAAAGTGATTGACGAGCCAATAGACAATGAAAAATGTAAGGAAAGCAGAAGTAATTGGCAGATGTTTTTCAGTCCCATTACTTTCACAGTTGATGTATAATAAAATTTATAGATTTAAATCTTTTAATTAATCATAGTGTATGGGGTTGTGAACCCAATTTTACAGAGTATTCCAAAAATTGTTGAAAGAAACATCCTCTATAGCACCTTTAAAATCCACCTAAAAGAAGAAAACAAATGCGGATCAAGTCATGGAGGTGTTGATGTTTGCAGTCTGGATGTTTTATATTGCAGAAGGAATTGAAGGTGAGTGAATTATCACTTTTAGAAACGTGGTTCATTAGCTGTTTGCTAGCAAGCTAACAAGCGATCCACTTGGCTGTTGTCAGTTATATTTGCCAACCTGCTCGTAAACCAATCGGCAGACTACTTCCTGCGCTCTGGAGGCGTGGTTTAGGGCGGGTGAATTTTTTTTAAATGTAGCTTGCTTGAACCATTTTTTCCAGGATCTCCTACCCTGCCTTCAACAAATAATGTGTACTTTTATTATGATATTACTAAAAACGGAAATGACTGGATTGGTATGCTGGATCAGCCACATTCATCCAATATCCGAACCAGCTAATTTGCCAGTATCTGAGCCAATATCTGATCCCAGTATTGGATCGGTGCATTTCTAGACATTACAATGACAAGCACTTCAACTTTCATAACAAGTCAAAAAGTCCATGTTGGAGGTGTATTCAATTAAGTACAGTAAAGCTTGTTACATACTAGAAGCGAGATCTATATTCTTGTTCTTGAGGACATAATTGAGGATTTCTTGTGGCTAGGGATGCACGATATAATCGGTCCCCTATCGGTATTGGCCTATATCGCCTCAAAACTGAGTATTGGCCGCCCCACCGATCTTTAACCGATCAGCCCGCTGTTTCTAAAGTATATTAAAAAAAAGCTTCTTCTTTTTCTTCTTCAAAAACTTCCTTTAAACAGACTTTAAAACTTCTTAAGACTAGGAGTGGGAAAAAAATATTGATACCCTGAAATGTAACAATATTTTCATATGCTGATATCATACTGACATTTAAAAACATGGTAACAATCTATTTTACTACTGAAATCTTGCAATATTTCATCATTCTGCTACAAAATCTCACAAGAATTCACAAAAAATTTGCGATATTTTCATATGCTGATATATTGACATTTAAAAATGCGGTATCCATCTATTTTACTTACAAAATCTCGCGATATTTCATCATTCTGCTACAAAATCTCACTGGAATTCACAAAATATTGTGAAATTTTGTAACAGAACGTTGAAGTCTTACGAAATTTTGTAAGTAAAATAGATTGATGCTGCATTTTTAGATATCAATTTGATATTGGCATATGAAAATATTGTCATATTTCAGTGTATGTATATTTCTTCCCACCCCTATTTTTTAAAGTGTCGGAAATGGATAACAAAACTGCTATTTGCAATGACTGCTTATTTTTTTCAGCTTTAATGTCGGTAACGGTATGGGTCATCAGCCACATGAGTTCTAAAATATCGGTATATCTGATATCGGCCAAAATTCCAATATCGTGGCATGTTCTCAACACCTTGGCCCTCAGTCGAGCAGAACTTTCTTTGTGGGATTGGTCAGACATTCAAGGCAGGCAGGATTAACGCGGAGATGCTTGAAGCAGAATAGTTACTTCCACATTTCCACAGATGCGAGGAACAGAGTTTTAATCAACATCTGACTGAGGTGGTGAGAGAATACAAAAATGTAAACAACACGTGGCATTTAAATACACAGGCACAACTCCAATGGACAAAGTTTGTTGCAGACAAATATTCTTGTGAAGCATTGACTGGACAAAAACTTTTTTTTTCCTTGTTCTTGCAGCCTGGAGAGCAAGAACAAAAGTTTTCGCAGAGTATGTAACAAGCTTCATTGCCAGACCAGAGCATATGATACATCTCAGTATATGTACTGAGCTCAGTTCCAGCTCTATCCAGCTGATAAATCTATTTAAGTTCCTTTGGCCTGCCTACCTCTGCTGCCACCTCCGCACAATGCTTTTACCACCTCCTCCTTTTCAAACTGTTCGACTTAATGAATGTCACATTCGTTGTCACTGAAGCTGCTCTGTTCTGAACCCCGGGGTGAGGGGGGCTCCCTGCTCTTTGCATGTGTATGTTCATGACCATAGCCACACTGCCATTTATGAATTACTTTAAATTGCTACGGTAATTACAGATGATTATTATGCTTTCTCCCACCGTGATCCAGATCAACCCTCCAGCCGGAACCACAGATCACAGCAATGTCACTGGAGGCTGTTAAATTCGTTGTGAAACGTTGCCTCTGCAGTGTTTGCACAGGGCGGGCAGAGAAAATCTGCCCTCACAACAATCTAATCTGCCATCTCCCTGTTGTGTGACCTCCTGACTGATCCAACAGGTTACCCTGACATCTGGTTTTGCAACACATTTTGTTTTTTTGACAGCTGGAAAATGGAATTCAGAGCCCTCTGACCACATTAACAAGCATCACAGTGTCGCGCCACGCAGGGACGCACTGGTTTGTTAAAAGGAGCGTATCCAGCTCGACTAAAAAAAAAAAACTCCATTGAAGCTCAAACAAAAAAATAAAGCAGGTTCTGTGCAATTTTTAAACTGTTCGTAAGCAGGCTACTGAGGTGAATGAATCGAAGCACAGCAGATGAAAACCATGAGCATAAACATGTCCAACACTATGAGATTCTAACCTTTCACTATCTTAAAGCGCATGTTCGTGTCTGACTTCAATATTTTGGCTCGACTTTCAAGTGAACATCTTCACATTTTATGCTTGACAGGCTCCATTTCAGATAAACAACTTTTCATCAATATTTGACAGATGCTCGTGTTCACAAAGCTTTCGGGACTTGAAGCAGGTACGTTCTCTTAGAGATACACAAACATATCAATACATAGCTTTAATATTACATTAACAGCAATGACCTAATATGCTACAAAGCAGCTTTTTCTTTTATGTGTTTAATGATTTTCTCAAAGAGTCTGACTTAATCAGATCTGCTCATTCTCCACTTGGGTATTTGTCACTTTTAATTCCATTGGAAGCCCAGACATAGAGAGCCACATGCGCAGTGACATGATGCATCATCTGCTATGTATGAAACCAGCCAACTCTGGCCACCTGCCAGCAAAGAGCTCAGCAGGGTGGAAATAGCACATCCATGCACCTCAAATCAAAAAACAAATACTGAACATAAACATGACGCAGCGCCAACAAGAGTTTAAATAAGTATGAGGTGGGGTGTACCGTCCTTCCCCTGCTGTGGCGTCGTCTATGATTCCTCTGGTCTTTGCCCCCCAGATGACCATTTTCTTCCCCAACACCCGCAGGCTGCTCTGCTCAGCTGCTACTCAATCTGCCTGACTGGCAAGATCTGAGGTTTTTGGCTGTGACTCCTATGAAAGTCCGTTACTACTCTGCTTGTATGAAATGCCACGCATTCAGCTTCAGCATTGCAGATTGTCCTTTTCAGCTCAGCTTTTCCTGTATCATCTCCAACTGATGCTTGTATCATCTACTGAGATCTACAAACTTTTAGTCACACAGAGTAGGGATTAGGGATGTAACAATTACCATTAACAGATACTTTGTGATATAATTCCTGACATTTAGTATCCCCGTTTCAGACTTTAATCATCGGGAAATCGTGATTATCACTCTTTGAAAAACTCACAGCGCAGGATTCCATATACAATTTGCAACGTTTGGACAGAAAGGAAAGAGTCTGGATAAGGGAAGGACCGATACAGATTTTTTTTTAGGGCCGATACCGATATTTTATCATCAGCCTCAGCCAATGGCCAATACAACCTGCTGATATTTGGGGTAGATACTGCATTTGACTCCCAAATTAATATAATGAAGGATACAAAGAAAAGTAACTTTACAGCTATTTCAATATATAAAAAAAAAAGGAATAAAGCACCTAAATAAATATATAAAAAACAAACAGTGCACTTTATTACTAGTGGGGGTATCGGCCACCACACCTGACACATCGGCTAATGCCAATACCAGCAAAAAAACACAAATATCAGCCTAAAATATCATCCAGCCGATTTATCGGTCTATACTTGCTCTGGATGTATTTTGGATTTTTTAAGGATGCACGAAGGAAACTTTATTTATTTAAACTTTCACTTATTTATGATGCTTTTTGCTTTTTTGTTTTAATAAAACTTGGTCAAATGATTTCAGTGTGTGTATTAGGGCTGGGCGATATTGAGTTTTAGTAATATCCAGATATTTTTATGGCATGTCCCGATACACAATATATATGTCGTTATTTTACCTTAGGCTTGAATTAATGCTTTGATGCATATAATCACATCAGAAAGATTATTCTGTGTCTTTATTAAACATTACTGTTCATACTGCATTCATATACAGTGTTCTTCTTTTAAGCATTCATGCCAGAAGGGTGAAATCATGAATAAAACAAAGTGATCACAACTGTATTTATTGAACAGTTAAAGCAGAGCAATAAATATAATGCAACTTTAAAACAAAACAAGGTGCCTACTACTACTGTTATGCTTTTTGATAAAAGACAGAAATGATTAGTTTATCAACTGATAAAGACTTTTTTGGACCAATATCGATATTTTTTTCTCATCACCTTCAGCCAATATCCGATACAATCTGCCGATATTTAGGACCAACATTTGGGGCCGATACTGCATTTGACTCCCTAATATATATAACGAAGGATACAATGAAGAGTAATTTTACAACTTTTAACATAAAAAAAGAAAAAAGCACTTCAAATAAATATATAAAAGGGGGAAAGTACACTTGTAAACAAATATTAAATAGAAAGATTAAACTATTAATAAATAAATATATACTTTAAATAAGTCTGTAAATTATGCCCGGGTGGGGGTGTCAGCCAACACACCTGACATATCGGCCGATGCCGATACCAGCAAAAAACGCAAATATTGGTCTAAAATATGGGCTGGCCAATGTATCGGTCTATCCTTAACAGAGAATACCCCAAAAGTCTGAAAAAAAGTCTAATTATTGGGCTGAACGATGGAGGCGTCTCTTCTGGGGATGGCAGATTAAATGTTGGGCACAGTCATCCTGCTTCACAGCCACAAACAGGCTCAAAACGCCAAATAACTGAGAATGCTGAACTCATGAACTGCTCACAGCAGGCTCCTTGTTTATCAAGTCCGATGATTTGGGACATTACACACATGAAAAACATTTTTGAGCTCGCCATTTCCTAGAAATGCCGCCTCAGCCACTCTGAATGCACATAAAACACGGGAATTTCATTTAAGCAAACACTTCATGTCTGATTTCTAATCACAGCAACACTCAGACATAAACGTTCTGTCTTTGTAATGACCCGAAGATAAGTGTTTTTGAAAACGGCTTTAAATTAGTCTAAACTGTCTCGCCTCTGCAAATGCATCACCTCCCCCTCCCTGGCTCAACCTCTCGCACTCTTCAGAGCCTCCACCTTGTTTCTGTAATGAGTGTTAGTGCTGTGACTGTCACTTGATTACTGGAGAGCCACTGCTGCTGCTATCTCTGGTGAGCTGCCCTCTATCTGTGTCCCCTGTCCCTGGACCATAAGCCCTGCAAGCGGACCATCAATCAGCAGGCCACTACAGGACCTCACGTAATCACAGCGGCGGTGTATGTTTGTGTGTCCTGATTGGAACGTCTGCGGGCATGTGTGCAAACATGCACAGCTTTTACAACCTCCTGGGCTTGCGGCAAATTTCACATCTCTGGAAAAACATCCGCTGAAGCCACAATTAACTATCCACCGATGTCCGAGCCTCGCCAGGTCTCTAATCTTCTCTGTAATTAAGGAAAAAGGTCATTTGCTGCTGGTTTTAACAGCAAGTTTTGATCCAAATCGGTTGATTTAGAGATCACAAATGCAAACCACAGCCAAGATCACAGCCCAATAAGTCAAAGTTGGAACTCTCAGAAGATTAGGGTTGCAAAATTTAGCTTATTTGATATTTTTTTTCAATTAATTATACCCCCCCCCCCCAAGTGCAACTAAAACAGCAGTAGATCATAATCAACTTTTCACTTAAAAACATTCACAAATGAGGAATTGTTGCTCAAGTTTTACAAATATTAAAAGAAATGTCTTTTTCATTACTATTTTCAGATTTAGCTTTTTTGTATTTTACATGAAGCACAGCAGGAGTTGCAGTAAAAATGTCTATTAAAGGGAGGAATGTTACGATCGTGAAACTGGAATTTGTCATAGTCCGTTCATTTTATGGCCCCATTAAATTGGAAGCCAAGTAATACTTAATAACACCTTCAATTCATGAAGAACCATTTATTAGCAATAAGCACTCGAATATATTAATAAAAGTGACATTTGAAAATTTCACATTGCAGATATGTCATAAATATTAACCTGTTAGGGGAACAGCCTTTCTAAGTTTGGACACTTTGGTCAGCAAGTGGATCTGTAGTGTGGTTTTAGAGATTTTTAGAAAAAAATTATTTTACCACTTCACTTTTAGTCCAAAAGTTACTGAGCAGGCGTTTCAAAGCACATAGCTAATCATTTTACTCATTTATTTAGTGTTACTTGAATTTTACTTGTACTGTGTACTGCACTATGTGAAGCACTTTGTGACCCCTGTCTGTGAAAAGTGCGATACAAATAAAGTTTACTTACTTACTTATTGAGCTTTACCTTCTTTATTAGGGTTAAATCAGAAAATAGAGCAAAAATAGTAGAAATGTTCAGATCTTGGATGTATTGATTTGTAGTTGTGGAATATTATAAATCAGTTTGCTAATGTCAACAATCTATTTTCCATTTTTTTAATTGATACAATAATATTACCAAACCTAAAAGCAGATCTGATAACAGTGGAAAAAGGCATGCAAACTGAAATGAAAAGGCTTCCATTAGTTAAATGGCTGTGGATAACCTCCACAACTGCCATCAGCCATTTCCCCAATAATTATGATAAATACATCCCATGTTTTTTTTTGTTGAACTGTCTAAAACTCTCAAATATTAAATCTACAATGGCAGCGCTAAAAATAACAAACCTCGCTTTTATGAGCCTCACAGATGCATAAAAAACGATGGAGCACCAATAAAAATCACCGACCAATGCTCCATCCATTTACCTCCATCTGCTTCTGGAAATGTTTTTGTCTGCATAGTCCGTGTTGCGTATGCAGAACATACATGACGTTGGACTTTTGAACACCTCTAAGGGCGCGACTGACAGTCGGCTGCTACATCTCAGCGGGGGAAAGACTCTCTGCTCGGTTGGATAAAAGCCGAGTGTCCTTCTCACCTTTTCTGTCATTTTTAGACAGCTCACCGGTGGAGGGTGGCAGTGACAGATGCCATCAGAAGTCATAGTTAATGCTGGAAGACTCAAGAAGGGGAAAAAAAGGTTTTTTTTTTCCTTTTAATGAACCTTTTTGAAGATCCGCAGAGGCGTGAACATGTCAACAGCATAGCATGCCACAACTATGAAACACTTACACATCTGTTGGTTCCATTTACAGTATAGTGGTGTGCAGAAGTACTGAGCCACCTGTCATGTCTTCATGTTTTACTTGAAAGCAGTTGGATTCTTTTGTAATCTTGTGAAGTGTTTCAAGCATTAGTTCTTCAGGCTTTCTGAAGGTCTGACAGTTTTTCTTTGGACACTGACTGTTCTTCTTTATACTTCTTCAGCCCAGCCCTTGTTCCAGGTAAT
Organism: Atherinomorus stipes; assembly: GCA_023101725.1. Lineage (NCBI taxonomy): Eukaryota > Metazoa > Chordata > Actinopteri > Atheriniformes > Atherinidae > Atherinomorus > Atherinomorus stipes. Next base: position 486,861 of record JALJCO010005574.1, read on the forward strand.
TATCAAGAATGCACTTCACTCAAAGAGCTCAGTCCAAACCCAAAGGCAAAGAATCATCATTCATAATCATTCTTTAGATGCACTTAAAAAATACCACTGGCAGCGCATTTTGAAATGATTAAATTGCATGTTTACACCAACAAAACTTAGCATGTCTCAGCATGGTTTGCAGTTTCTTTGAAACTGAACAAGCAGAGGAGAAAAGAAAGTCACTGGTCAAAAAAATACACAGAGCAGGGATCTTCAGTTGATCCGTCTTCTGTCTGCTCCATTCATGAGGAAGAGAAACATGGACGTCAAATGACACTAGAACCAGACTGAACATCATAGGGATGCTCAATATAATCGTCCCCCTATCGGTATCAGCCTAGATCAGTCTAAAAACTAAGTACCAGACATCGGCCACCCCACAGATATTTATCCGATCAGCCCGTTGTTTCTAAAGTTTAAAAGAAAAAAAAAAAAAAAAGCTGATATCATATTGACATTCAAAGAACGCTGTATCGATCTATTTTATGAACAAAATCTTGCGATATTTCATTGTTCGATTACGAAACCTCGTGAGAATTCACGAAAATTTTGCTATATTTTCATATGTTATCATATTGATTTTTAAAAATGCGGTATCGATCTATTTTACTAACGAAATCTTGCGGTATTTCATCATTCTGTTACGAAATCTCACGAGAATTCATGAAATATGAGATTTTGTAACAGAATGTTAAAATCTAACAAGATTTTGTAAGTAAAATAGATCGATACCGCGTTTTAAAATATGGATTTGATATTGGCACATGAAAATATTGCGATATTCCAATGTATCAATATTGTTCCCACCCCTATTTTTCAAATAGTTGGAAACGAATAAAACTGCTATTTGCAGTGACTGTTTTTTTTTCAACTTTAATATCGGTATCGATATCGGTTATTGGCCACACGAGTTTTAAAATATCGGCATATCAGGTATCGGCCAAAATTCCAATGTCGTGCATCCCTAGAACATCACCAACAGGTCTGATGGAGCGATGGATCCTACCCAGAGCCTGCGCCTCAACATCAGTGAAGCAGTGTGGGAGCATCTAGACAGAAAACAAAACAAAACTCAGCCGATCTCCAAAGAGTAGCTTTGGAAAGTCCTTCCTAAAGTCTGGAGATCAATTTCTGAGGATTGCTTAAAGAAATTACAAGAAATCTTGTCTAAAATGTTCACTCCAGGCTAAAAAAAAATGAAGATGGTCATTATAAATATCCCTTTTTCAGATAATCAGAGTTGTAAAGACTGTGTTTCAATTTATGCTTGCATAAGAATAAATCACTGCGCCTATTTTCTGTTTCACCAACAGTATAAAAAAATGAGGGTGGCTCATGATTTCTGCACAGCACTGTAAAATACACTCCAACCTCTGCACAAATCCAGTTTTCCCCTCAAACCCACAAACTTTCAAAGACAAGGTGGCAGAAGGCACATAATAGCACTGTTGTTAGTTCTGTGCTGGAGGAGGATCTGTATTGTTAACCTTGACAGTAACACAGCATCGTAGACAATGAGGGCTTTTTTTTCCCTTTTCAAACATGAAATATTCATAGGCTACTAAAACGAATTCCCTGTATAATTTGGGCAAGTCTGCAGGCTCAGGTGCCTCGGTGGAGGCGGACCAGCAGATGCTCCATTACTGACTGAGTGATGAAGAACGTGAATAAAGCAGAAAAGAGCCACTATGCACCACACAGACATGCAACAGTCTTCCCAGGATTCACACCGAAGAGGAAACTCAAGCATGGGTAAAGAGGTCAAAACAAGTGAATGGACTCAAATATAAAAGAGTGGGGGGGTGAAGTGAAGACTTGATGCGATTTAAATATATGCTATAATCACTTTTACAGGCCCCTCCACGCGCTCAGTTTGATTAAAGTTGGGTCAACTGAGCTGGTTTGCGCGTTCTGCAGTAAGGTGAAGCGCGCTGATGGAAAAATGCCTCAGTGTCTCCAAAGCATCACTGCATAATTATCACCGCATAATAACAATTATAATAATTACTATTACAGCTGTAACTGTAAAATCCTGCGGTCATGAAGCTCCCGCTCACTTCCAACTCACTCGGAGTCGCTTTTACTAATGAACCCATTTTTAATTGTACCAACACACTAAATTAGTCGGTAAGAAAAGTCACTGCAGCCTCTCGTGCAAATATCCCAGCGTGCTGGTCAGCGGGGCGACACGTTAATGGTGACAACAGCTATGCATGAAGAGCGCAAAGCTCATCGGTACCTGGTCTTGCTGTTGAGCCGCTTTCGACGGTGCGTTGCCCTCCTTAGCAGTGGTCATGATTTCCTACAGCTGAGGGGGAAGAAAACTGTTGTTCCCCCGGCGGAAGGAAAGGAGGGAGAAAAAAGGAGGGAGAAAATGCAAAGGGAAGAGAAAAAAATACACCGGTGCAGCAGAAAACTAAAGCAGGGGAGCGGAAGAAAACGGTCTGTTCGCGGCGCGTGCAGGCTCGCAGCGAGCAAAGGTGTGAAATAACAAGTGGTGGAAGGAGTGAGGCGCAGCTCAAAGACGTGAAAAGGCAGAAAAAAAATCCAGTCAGTGGAAGGAGGTGGAGACAAGTGAGAAAGAGAGGCAGACAGAAGCTGATGCGGGACTCTCGTTAGCTATTCCATATTCCACACGCGCGTGCCCCCCAACCCGCAGAGCGAATGGAATCAATTAAAATGCATATAAAAAAAATTAAATGCTGACTCTTTTACTCTGACAGGGAATTTAGGATGATAAAATATTCATTTACAACCACAAAGACAGCGTAACACTCCAGTTTTAATGAGTCTTTAATGTTTGATTCTCATCTATCTCCGATATTAACAAAATCAACCTATCGCTTTTTCTTTTCATCGCCAGCACTTTTATAAAGCTGGTGCAGCAGCATCTAAAAGCTTTCTATTGCTAACTTTCTTGCAGTAAACTAGAGTAATAGCTTTAATGTTATATGACAGGATTAAATCATACGGGAACAGAAGTGTTCAAGTAATATTGGGGGATGAGAGTTTTTGCAATAACGTTGAAGTAGCTGTAAAAGGTTATATCTGACGTTGAAGAGGAGGCAATTAAGCTGCAGAATGGGGGAAACAACTGTTTTGATTAAAGTTCAACTAGTTTAGAGCCAACAAAATGACAGTAGGCAGTGAAAAAGCTTAACATTGCAAAAATCTGAACATTTCTGATCTTAACATTTCATGACCAAGCCTCTTTTCATGAGCTTGTTCAATTAATTACATCTGCAAGAGGTGTTGTACAATCACTGTAAAACACCGCGAGGAAATGACTTACTTTGATTTGTTCCGAGATGCACTCAAAGTTAATTAATAACCAAGTCTCCAGTTTGACTCTTTATATTGCAGGTTTGAAACCAATGTGCTGCACTGTTAATTAAAGTCAGGTGGCGACTGGGTGAAATCAATTACCTGGTAGTCCCATATGAATATCTGCAGGGTTGCTCTATATGTGACCAGCTGCACAAAGGCCACAAAAATGAATAAATAAATAAAATCTGCTCTTCAAAAACAGAGAAGGAAAGCAGCTGTCAGAAACCCTTGGATGAGCTATCATTGCACTGGGTTTTAAAACAAATGTATTTTGTTTTACTTTTAATCAAGCTACATTTCCATTTGAAGTCTTCTCTTCATTTCTACCACTAGCTACATTAACCCCTGGAGAAATCTGCCTTGAGTTGTGTGGGTGAATCTATCACAACACCAACAGAATAATTAACTTTCTTCTGCATGCTAACTTCCTTGCTAAAGTGCTGATGACATGTTTTTGATATTTTTTTGCTATGTTTTGTAGACCAAAACGTCCTTCATGATGATCTATGCAACAGAAACAAGCGCAGCTGCAGAAATGAGTTATTAGAAAACATCGCTGCTTTTCTGACCGGACTGTGGCACTGTTAGCTGAAACCAGATATGACGTCTGCAAGAGCCTCTTCTTCACTGCTTATTTAACATTGAAGTGGCTTCATTGCAGTTTTTAAGTTCCTTTTCCAGTTTTACAGACAAACAGTAACGACGCAACCTTCAAATTGTGTTGACAGTTAAAGACACACAACGTAACTTTTAGACCTTAAAAATCTGCGTTTCTGACTCGTTTTGATGGCACACCAACATTCATTTTGCGCATTTTCGAGCCGTCACTGCCCAGAGGCGTCCCGAGGCTCAGAAACAGCACTATGTAAGATTCCCATCCGGGACGCAACTGTGACGTTGCAGCCGACTATTGGCTGCAGCACCGCGTCACTCACTAGCAACCGGATGTAAACCAGGGATCAACCCCGCGAGTGTTTTGAATGCACATCATGTCGGATTCGGTAAGGAAACATTACAGGAGGAAGAGAGGAAAAGGAAGAGAGGAAGGGACAGAACAAGAGTCAAGATAAGACTGTCTTTTACTGGCTGGAGTGAATCACGGTGCAGGTATGATACAAGATGGTTGCTAGTTTAGTCGCCGATAGGGAGCACGTCACTGAGAAAACTGCTAAAAGTTCCGTTGTGTGTCTTTAATGGTTAAAAGCTCGTAAGTGCAGCATTAGTTTATTTAGGTTTCCTACAGATTCAGAATTTTATTTTGAAGAGGAAGGAAGCAGATCGAAGTCATACTCACCGGAAAACAGGCAGCAACTGCTCTGCTCATCTAGAGGATCTGTTTACTGAAACTTAAGGCTCCAGCGTGTTAAGACTTCCAACACAATGAAACTGCGATTATCTCTTCTGAAATATTCTTTTTATCTATTGCTCCATCGCATCGGTCATACAGCTCCTGCTATCGGCAGACAGCTGCGGCCCGGTTATATGAGGACGTCTCCGGTCATCAGATCTCCTACAGCTGCTTCCAAAGATGCATCCTTCCCTCTATCCTCATCCTTATAAACAGGAACTGTTTAAAACTCAACTGGAATCATGTAAGTTGTTATCTTCTCATTTTTTAAAGGCTAATTATTTACCGCGGCTAGCTCGTGGCTGCCGTTAGCTGCGAGCTAACACAGGGACGAGTGCCTCGTTTCTATCCCTCCTGGGTCTACTGTATGTCAAGACGCTACAAATTATCAAGTTGTGGGTCTGCTTTGTGTTGTTTTGGGTCGCTCCTTACAGTTCTGGTTCCCTCGGTGTGGTCTTGCAGGCTTTTATCTGAACCAGTGGACCTGAGGCTGGAGACGGACTGTAGGCAGCTGGCTACAGGTCTACTCCGGTTCTAGCTTGTAAAATGTGATTTTCTTCCGCATTATCACACATTTCTGAACTGGCTGATGATCCCAGCACACAATCCAGTTCCAATCTAGTTGTTCTGGAGCTATCTTTCATGTTTTCCATGGCTTAGATTATACATGTAACTCAATGGGCGGACAGCAACTCTGTACAGTTGCTGACAACACAACATGGCGGCTCGTTTCACGACTGAAAAGCTATTAGCCATTTAGCCGAGCCTCCTAAACATCGGATATTTACATAAATACACATCTGATGAACTTCTAACTGCACAGAGCTACTTATTTTGTCTTGGTGTGTTGTTGTATGGCAAAGTTACTTGAAGTTAAGATCGTGTCATCAGCACTTAAGGCTCAATAGAACGTGGAAGCTGTATTGGCATGTCTATTTACTATCATACTCGCCAACATTGGGTTGTGAAAAATAGGGGGATTTTTTCATGAGTGTATCAGCCCCAAGGTGTAATTATTTGTCATTTCTTGCCTTGTATTTTAAACCTGATGAAGGGACTACCTTGTTCTGAAAATTTTGTTTTTACACGTCCATAATTACATTTTTAAGGACACTGAAAAAAATATCAGTTGTAATTGTTGAAACGAGTACCAGAAGGCTAAAAATGAGGCAGGTACACTGAAATTGCACATCAAATTAAAAAGTGTGTACCACTGACTGCCACCATCTAAAGGTTTGAGTGGCTGTCGCCATGAAGAAAAGTGGCCACAGCTGAACTTGAACTTCAAATTCATGTAATTAAAAAATAAAACATATTCAAACTTGTACTGGAGCTTCACAAGCAAATTGTTAAATTCTGTTAACAGCAGAGATACATCCATGAGTGTACATGATTGTGTGCAGTTGTAAAGACACACAAACACAGGACCAGATCTACAAACACTGGAGTCATGAAAAGTGACAACATACAAAATTAATACCCTCTTCACTCACTTCTGCTACCCTGGTTGACATCAAAAATGTGACCGTATAGCCAAGAGATTAAGGAATATACACATGCACACCCACAAACATGCACCTGCATACATGCATGCATGCTTACACGTACATATCCACACATGCACACACAGGCATGCTTGGTGCACACATACAGTACGCATGCCCACATCCACACATATGTATGTAAAAGAGCAAAAACTTAAAAATAAGAAATGAAATTCTTTCTCAGTCACATCAACATCACACAGACAACATGTGAGCGCATGCGTCTGGGTGATGACTTCTTCTTCTCATGTTCTGGCAGGCTGTACACGTAGAGGTTGCCAGATGCTGTAATATATATCCCCCACAAATTTACTTGATTCCTTCACTGTAAAATCGGAATATTAGCGGAATAAATTACTGATCGGGAGCGCGGCGGGAGATGACACTAAAAATCATGAGTCTCCCTCGTGATTCAGGGGGAGTTGGCAAGTATGAGTACAATGCTAACCTTCCCTTTCTCATTCTATAGGTCTACCAAAACGCTTATCGATTACCAAATTGACCCCAAGCTTTGACTCTGTTAGCATGCTAATGATGCTAATTAGTGGCTGCGTGGCACAAATAAAGTGAAATCTTGATCTCTTATTGGTACGATGAAACGCATGAGATCATTAAATTTGTTACAATTTTCTTACAGAAGAAATCAGCGAGCCATAGCAAGATAAGTCTGGGTATAGTCACATAGCCTCATGTCCCAAATCAGAGCAATCCTCGTTTTCTGTGTGGCAGGTTAACGAAAAGCAGAACAGTTGTTTAATGACGGTATTTTTCACAGTAGACTGGATGAGCACAATGAAGCAGTGTACTGATCCAAAGAATTATCCTAAACCCAACCAGATGGTTTTGGTTCCTCAGCTTAACAAAGTCCGCTCGTCAAATCAGGAAGTAGTGATGTCCAAACGTAACAGCAAGTTAAAAAAAGGCTAAAATCTTTTTTTTTTTTTATTATTCAGTTATCCACTTGTTAACCCATTTAGCCTCAAGTGCATATATTTACTTTATAGAACCACTTGGTATTGATATGACAATCAGTCATATCAGGGAACATGCCCAACAGTTTGCTTTGGTTTTTCCTCCACATGGCATAAAAAAGAAAAAAAAAAAAAAAAAGGGAAAAGAGAAGGGGAAAAAAAAAAAAAAAAAAAAAGAAAAAAGAAAAAAGAAGAAGGGAGAGAGGAGGGGGAAAAAAAGGAGCGGAGGAGAGGGAAAAAGAAGAAACACCAACGAGAGAGAGAAAGAAAGAAGCGGGGCGAACAAAAAGAAAAAAAAAAAAACAACGAGAGAAGGGGGACATATACTTCCACTTTATTGGGAGGGACCCAACTGCAGTCACAATACCTGTACATCACCATATATCCAATCCACGCCGGAAGTCCCAGGTGGAAGTTTGTCCTTCATGTAACTTTCTCAAATTTAACCCTACCCCTGACCCTTCCCCTAACCCGAACCACTCGACTACAACACATGCATCTGGTGGCAAGCCGCAGATAGATACTCTTAGCGGTGTTTAACTACTTATTACTTACCCAAAACAAGTGATTATATTGCCTAAATCAACCAAGAATTGAACAGTGTCACCCAAACCTGTCGTACTGAGTTGTTAAGAAGTGAACCAGTGAATAAGTCCATTATGGTGGCATTAACAGTATAAAAAATCATCAATAACCACAAAAGAAAATTCTTACATGAACTAAGCAGTTTTGATTTCTACCCTAACCAAACTGAAGATGTGACAAAGTGTTTTAGTTGTCTTACCTGGATGTTGAACTAAGAGCATATGGTTAAAAATTACTGCACGAACCTCCTCTTTCCATGCTGCTCAAGAAAACTTTGTTGCTTTTTAAAGGAAATAGTTGAGAATATTGCTTCCATTTAAAAGGAAAAACAAAACAAAACAAAAAAACAACTTATTTGGTTGTTTTGATTGAAGGTTTTGTCAGATATACCTACAGCACTAAAAATTTGGCCTATAATGTAAAAAGTCCGCTTTTGTTGGCAAACAAACCCAAACAGTTCCAATCTGTATCATCTTTGCATTGTAACTTTTACAATTCATATCAAATATCACAAGATCAAAAAAAGCACTACTTGTTAGTGTTGATCTATGAAATGAATTTAAGTCACTCAAAGTTTGAAGCAGCATCCAAAGCTCATTAGCTGCCTCCTCTAGCAACCAAGTCTGTGCTCAGTATCAAGAGAGTGATATATGAATCTGAAACAGTTTCTCAACAGCCAATCAATCAGCTCCAAACTAATGACAACCACTTTTGGCTGAAGCCCGATTGGCTTGAGACAGATGCTCCGTGGTCCGACCGCAGCAGCCAAAAACACAATAACCACCTTTTAGCAGCTGTACGTGTGCAAACTTCTCGCCTCTGATGTTGACAAATGGACGGAAGAAGCCGGTGATGAATCTTTTGGAGAGGGCAGTTTGTTTAAATACACATTCCTGCAAAGTTGAGAATTAACTGAGTGAGAGTGCCAACCAGCCCAAATGAATGAAGCCATTCGTTCACTTCTGCCTCATCATTTCACTGCCAATGGCAAACTATCAGCCAGCCTCCTGAACTAAAAGCACTTTCGCCTAATTAAAGTTTTACTGTAATCATTACTTGTCACAATCTTAAAATACTAAACACTGATTCATTATTTCAGCACCGACTACAGCTCTGGAAAGGAAAATTATGGTTCCTTGATGCAGATTACATCTACAGGAATAATTGCCTTTGTTAAAGTTGTGTCTCAAAGTAACCCTGCAACATTTGAGTCTGGCATGTGTACTGAGGCAGCTTTAAAGCAGCCAAGAGACTTCACAGCTATCTCGCCAGGTCTTTGGTGCTTATTACATGATGGGCATGCATTCAAATAGCCTTCACAGGCAAGAGGATTAAAGGGAAATGGGTAGGAATAAAGCAGTGGAAGCGGAAGCTTAAAATAAGATGAGGGTGAAGTGTAGGGAAAAGGATGGGCTGCAGGTCTGATAAGATTGAATACAACATTAAGTGTCTTCTTTCTGTTGAATTTTAGAAGCAGAAACCAAAGCATAGTCTGGCTAAGATCTTTTACAAAAGCCAAGTTGTTTCCGCATGTGCTTCAGCTCAACAGCCTTTTTAAAAAGAGAGATTTGATGAGCTGAAGTTTTAAATCTCTTAACACCAGTGAATGCAAGAGGGACTGTGCACATTTCAAGGAAATCTGAAGGAAGTCTGTTCTCAAAACCCTCACACATGGGCAAAATGGAGCACTGCGACATGTAAACCTCAAGTAACACCACTTCAGTATACAAACTTTGATTATTCCAACTGTGTATATCATGTTTTTCTTCCCTTTTTGCAGAGGATATGGTCCCTAGTTGGTTTTAAGTCCATGTGTGCACACATCAAATACTAGAAAATGTGTCCCAATATACTAGTTTGTGAAGAAAATGGAATATTTTTCCCATCCGAGTTATAGCCAGCTCCACTCTCCCAGAACATATTCTGTCATTGCATATGCCTGAAGCCATCTATCAATGTTATTGTATTCCTGTATCAAATCCTGCAATGCAACCAGTCCTCAGTGTGTTGAATATAAAAGAAGTGTAATGGAATGGTTCAGAAACAAAAGTTGTTTAGCACTCGATCACACCATGACTTGTTTAGAATAAATGAATTAGGAAGTATCTGCTGCTGGGCGCTGCTCCGTGGAATGTGAGTTATGATTTGGACGTCTATAAGGCACGGTGGAGCGGGCATGGTCGCAAAATAAGATCACCCCAGAGAAGGGTAGACAGTCTGGCATTGACTTAAGACCAGAGGTCTGGGACTCTAAGAGACACAGAATCCCCAACAGGTGGTACATCACAGATGGTGTACCTCAGTTTTTTGCTCATACTTGTCTGATACATTGTGGGGAGTACCGTAATATTGGAAATAAGTAATTGCTTTCTCATCCGCACCCTCTACATACTGAGCAGGTTACATACTCTTCTTACAGGAATGTCACTTGTCACCGTCATTCTAACGGATAGGTGGGATGCATCAGGATGCAGTTTCTCCTCTTGTCGGCCTACAGCATATTATGCCAGGCATGACTCATCAGCCTTCACACAACTCAGCTGTGAAATGTCAACAGATCCTGATTCTACAGTCATGCCTCCATTTCCAGCAACAGAGAAAATCCGAAATGGGGAAAAAAGTTTTCAGCATCCCCCTTATTAACCTGCTCTCTGTGTAGTTTGTTGTCTTTCCAGAAAGAGAAGACTCAGACTTCCAACTGATGCCACAGTTTTTCTCCTATTTTTATCTTTTGGTTTTAAAGGTACAGTATGTAAGAATTACTGACATTTAGTGGTAAACATGGGTATTTGAAAGTAAAGATATTTTCATTCAAACTACTTCATATTCCAAGCACTTTTGTGAATGTATGGTGGGAATTAGTGGCCAAAATTCTCCACTAAAAGATAAAAAAAAAGATGTTTTTATCTAGGAGTGGATCAGGTGTAGCTATGACTGTACTATGAGAAACTACTTTTAATGTCTTTTAAGGCATCACTGATCCCAAGCAGTGCTTTAACTCCCATTAAACAAAGCTGGTACAGCAGTTTTAAAGTTCAGAGGGTTCTCACTTCACGCATGTTCTTTTGTCCATTCAGGGACACCGTAGTAAAAAGGGGGGGGACAAATATAGCAGCCTCCATATGTGCACCCCCAGCAAGTAGATATAAATGACTTACTATAAGAAAAAAAAAACACATAACAGTTATTCTAGTGCAGCGATTACACATCAATAGAAACACAGTTTTGAACTATGAATCACATTTTTTTTCCACTGACCTTTGATGTTTTACACACTGTACCTTTAAGGTAGTGTTGGTCTCGAGACCATTTTTTAAGGTTCTTGGTCTCGTCTTGGTATCGACTGCATTTTTTCTTGATCTTGTCTCGGTCTCGGACAGGGCGGTCTCGGGATTTTTGAATGTGACCGGTCGAGACCATTGCTGATTGGCTTTTTTTCCATAACTTAGCTGCTGATAAGAGTGGGAAAGGACCCTTTTAAAAACCGCTAATAACATCTTAAAAACATTGGTTGTGTTACGTCTCCCTGCAGCTGCAGTGTGACTGTGACCGACACACCTGCGCCCAGAGAGGCGCGAGCCAAAAGGAGGAGAGCGGCTGTGTGAACTTGTTAGCATGGCTGTAGCTACTGCAGGACTGTAGGACTCCAAGGTCTGTCCCAGGACCTCGGTATTTATTATAAAATTAATAAAAAAAACAAAACAAAACATAAAGCTCAAAAGCATTTCCCTGAGAAGACGATTTCTGTGAGGATTGATACTGAAATAGTGATTTTTCCTCGACCAGCCACCTGTATTATAGAACTGATTCTCAAGCTAAATCCTATTTTCATATTCATTTTTATCATTAACATGAACACAGTGAAAACTAACTAAATTGTATGAATAGGTTGGAACTACTACTTCTTCCACCTGCCGAGGCGCAACAGTGCCCCTCACATTTTAATGTTTTGTTACGATTATTCTTTGATATTTATGGTCTTGGTCTCGTCTCGACCTCTTAAAGTCTTGACCTTGTCTTGGTCTCGGTACTCCCTGGTCTCAGTAATGTCTTGGTCTCGGTTGGTGCGGACTTGACTACAACACTACTTTAAGGTCTTCGACCAAATCAGTGGCACACTTGAAATTCAAATCAAATATATCCGCATGCCTTTTTATCGGTCATTTCACTGGCTTTGTTAAAATTCACTTACAGTGTAGCCAGCTCAAAGTTTCTTGTAGCTCAGTTCTTAGAATGATCAGATGCTTATTTATGAGTCAATTATCTCTCAGTGTATTTCCTGCTTGAGCTATGACTATCACCTTCCCTTTAATGGCATAAAGGACTCCCACTGGTTGGCAACTGTATAAAAATCTGGATTTTTGCAAGAGTTTGCAATATTGCCAACTCTTTAAGTTTGCAGAAGGTTTTTTTTTTCTTTTCTTTTGTAACAACAGTTTCTGTTTCCTGAGTTAGGTCTATGCCTCTTTGTTGCAGTTTCAGATTTAAGACAGGGGTGTTCAAAGTCGGGCTTCGAGTGCCGCATACCTGTAGGTCCTAAATTTCTTCCCTCCTCCAACTCAAATTAAATGGATCCAACAGGTTATGACCTTCTGCCCAGTGACTCACTGATTTGAGTCAGGTACGTCTGAGCAGGGAAACATCACAAACCTGTAGGATCGTGACCCTCGATCATTCAATGATAATTCAGTAATAATCAGTTTTCTCACACTGGACAACATATCCATTTGTGTGTCTTCTATTTTCATAAGTAACATTAGCATCAGCCTGAGCCCACAGCATGATAGAGCCTCCACCATGTTTAACAGTTGGTAGCCTGTCCATATGCCAGTTTCCCAGAAAGATAACTGATAATCTGTTTATAGCCTCCGTTTCAACAACGCTGTCCTTGGTTTTCATTGATGGCAGACTACTTGGCTCAGTGAGCAGTGTGATATGTGCTGAAACAACCCTTCCAGAGGGATCAGGGTCAGTTTGAAGCTCTTAAAATATCTTTCAATCTGAAAGCTTCTTTCAGAGACTGAAAGTTTTGCCAACATTTCAAGCCGTTACAGTAAAACACAGCCTTGGTGATACACTTGTTGCCTTGGAATCATTATGTTAGGTGAGAGTTGCATTTCTGATGCCTTCTGACTCCTGTTTTTGTGATCTTGAGAAAAAAGCAGAAAGCAAAAACTCTGAATGCAGACTTTAATGCAGCAAAAAGGAGAAACGGCTTACACCCATTGACAGGATGTGAATATGTTTGCCCGGCGTAACATTTATTCATGTTTTTCTTCTATATGGTAAGCTTTCCTTTCAAAGAAAATGTTCAGTTACTTTGGACATTTTATTGAACTAATACGAGGATGCAAAATTGCTTGATTTGTATTCATTTGTGAACACATTCGTCTTTGAATATATCGAAGCTCCAGAATGCCAACAGCCCTGATGAGGACACGGTCCGTTTCTGCGCTATTGATAGTGTTCAACTCCCTGCTCATTTCAAAATCCTGTTTTTTTTTTTTATTTTCTCCTCAGAGCTACTGAATGCTAATGACATATTCTTAAAAACGCCACATGGACATCATCTTGTTTTTGAAAGGCTCCATTGTCATGGCAACAGCACTTGCTTTGTGTATTAAATGGGGTTTGCTCAGGATTGCTGTGAGTCAGTGCGTTTCATTCTGCATCTCATAATATGCCTCAAAAACTGATCTGACTGTGAATAGCTTCCTCAAATTATCTTCATGCCCATCTCAGGGGGAAAAGAATAAATAAATAAATAAAGCTGAAAATTTCAATGATGAATAAAAAAGGGCTCCATGTGCAGAACAAACCCATTTTGGTTATTTTGAAACAAAGTAATCAAAGAAAGTCAGACCAATGACAATATCTCTCATGCTCTTTGAGGGACGACAAGTGGCTGATACAGCAGCACATTACCTCTTCAAGGACTAACACTTCTTGCTGCACGTCGTATAATAACACACTTCCAAACAGCACTTGCTCACACATTTAGACCCCCGCTAAAAGGCCAGCATACGACTAACACATTTCAACACCAGGCAAGAGGACAGCTCCCAATACCGATCCGGGCACCATCAAAAGCCTGACTGTGCTGAAATAGATTTCAGCACCACTAAATGGACAGCTCCAGCAGAGCGTTTCACTGCCATATCCAGGACTCCTTTCACAGGGAAGTGGGGACCTGGAGAGAAAAATACCAGCACAAAGGGCTTCTTCCACTTTAGCAGGAGACTGTAAGAGCAGAATCCATGAGGAAATGATCTTGAATCGGCCTAAAATGTCATCAGGGTCCTATCATTATTAGAAATTGATGTGACTGGGAAGGAGTTATTCTTGTATGGCTATTTCTTTCTGATAACGCATCATTACTTGCAATTGCAGCTTTGAGAAGCTACTCTGAAGATGTGAATGAGAAGACAAAGTTAAATACAGAATCATGCAGCTGTGTTAGACATACAATACAAAAGTCCTGCGAATGGATTTTATTCACCAATTATGTTCACACATAGTCAAGCAAAGAGGAAAAAATATTTTTAGATGTGATGCAATTTCAAGAAAAGGTTCGTTTGTGCAAATATTTCTTTTAAAAAGGGTTATTGTAAGAATCTCTCTGAGCTTTTTTTTGTCCTTTCTCTTATGCAATCACATGCAAAGACAATAACACCAGATCTTGGTTGTATGTTTGGGGGAATAAAAGTAGTAGCGATGATTAAACTTACAAGGATGTGTGGCGATTTCTGTTTAGGTTGTAAAAAAACATGTTCTGGCAATGACTGTACGTTGGTGAAAGTGAAAATGAAGAGTTGTCCAAGTGGTAAATTTAAACTCGTATGGTAAGATAAAGGTTTAAACAGAGTTTAAAACAATGTAAATGTTCCTTTTCTCCAAGTCTCTATTATACTAAAGCAAATTTAGTTAGGTAGTTTCTGTCTGACTTCAATCCAAACAGGGCAGTGATCACCTCTCTGCACCTCGGCTTTGCTTCGCGGAGGAATAAAATGGAAATCAAAGGCAGATTTTAGTGCCATACCTTAACAGATAGAGTATGTTTGCACTGTAACCCATATATTTTGTTGTTTTTTCCTCCTCTTTTCTAGAATAACTGAATCTTTACTGAGTGGCAGAGAGATGACAGCAGTCAGCAACAACCTGTAATTTTCATGCTGTGTCGTGGCAGAACATCTTGTTCTTAATTAGAAGAGAACTGAACAGACAGAAGAAAAAAGCAAAGCTAAGAGAAGAAAACATCATGACCTACTTGAAAGTTTGTGTTGTTCTTAAACACATCAGTGGTGCGATAATGTGTTTTCTTTATTTTTTGTTACTATTCAGAAGCAAAAATTAAAGAAGAGGTGTCCAGTGCCACTTCTTAAGAGCCAAAATTCTGCAGGTTTTAGATGTCTCCCTGATCCACCACACCTGATGCAAATTAAATGGCTCGCCTTAACTGCTTTTTGAGTGCTGCCCATGGATGTTGACCCATCAATCTAAATCAGGTGTGTTGTAGCAGGAAAACTTAAAACCTGCAGGAAAGCAAGGAGAGACTTTGGACATCCCTGGATTAAGGTCACATTTATTTTTAAATAATGAGTGCATTGCTACTGACATACAGTGTATATATATATATATATATATATATATATATATATATATATATATATATATACACACACACACAGTTGTGTGAAAAAGTGTTTGCGCCCTTCCTGATTTATTACTTTTTGCATGTTTGTCACACTTAAAGTTTCAGATCAGACACATTTAAATGTAAGAAAGATAATACAAGTAAACACACAATGCAGTTTTTAAATGAAGATTTTTATTAGTAAGATGAGAAAAAATCCAAACCTCTATGGCCCTGCGTGAAAAAGTGATATAAAAACATAATCTAACTGTGTTTTATCAAATCTTTGGAAAGCTGAGTTCAATTTCTCTAGCCACACCAAGGCCGGATTACTGCCACACCTGTTCTTAATCAAAAAAATCACTTAAATAGGACCTGCCTGACGAATCTAAGTTGACCAAAAGATCCTCAAAAGCTAGATATCATGCTGCGATCCAAAAAATTTCAGGAAAAAAATTTATAAACAAAGTAATTGAGATCTATCAGTCTGGAAAAGGTTCCAAAGCCATTTCTAAAGCTTTGGGACTCCAGCAAACCACAGTGAGAGCCATTATCCACAAATGGTGAAAACATGGAACAGTGGTGAACCTTCCAAGGAGTGGACGACCGACCAAAATTACCCCAAGAGCACAGCGATGACTCATCCAAGAGGTCACAAAAGACCCCAGAGCAACATCCAAAGAACTGCAGGCCTCGCTTGCCTCAATTAAGGTCAGTGTTCATGACTCCACCATAAGAAAGAGACTGGGGGGCAAAAATGGCCTGCATGGCAGAGTTCCAAGACCAAAACCACTGCTGAGCAAAAACAACATAAAGGCTTGTCTGAGTTTTGCTAGAAAGCATCTTGATGATCCCCAAGATTTTTTGGCAAAATACTCTGTGGACTGACGAGACAAAAGTTGAAATTTTTGGAAGGTGTAAGTCCCATTACATCTGCTATAAAAGTAACACGGCATTTCAGAAAAGGAACATCATACCAAAAGTAAAATATGGTGGTGGCAGTGTGATGGTCTGGGGCTGTTTTGCTGCTTCAGGACCTTGAAGACTTGCTGTGGTAAATGGAACCATTAATTCTGCTGTCTACCAAAAAATCCTGAAGGAGAACGTCCGGCCATCTGTTCATGACCTCAAGCTGAAGCGGACTTTGGTTCTGCAGCAGGACAATGATCCAAAACACACCAGCAAGTCCACCTCTGAATGGCTTAAGAAAAAAAAAAAAAAAGAAGACTTTAGAGTGGCCTAGTCAAACCCTGACCTGAATCCCATTGAGATGCTGTGGAATGACCTTAAAAAGGCGGTTCATGCTGGAAAACCCCCAATGTGGCTGAATTACAACAATTCTGCAAAGATGAGTGGAACAAAATTCCTCCACAGCGCTGTAGAAGACTCATTGCCAGTTATCGCAAATGCTTGATTGCAGCTGTTGCTGCTAAGTGTGGCCCAACCAGTTATTAGGTTTAGGGGGAAATCACTTTTTCACACAGGGCAATGTGGGTTTGGATTTTTTCCCCCTTAAAAATAAAAATCTTCATTTAAAAACTACATTTTCTGTTTACTTGTGTTATCTTTGTCTCACATTTAAATTTGTTTGATGATCTGAAACATTTAAGTGTGACTAACATGCAAAAAAGTAAGAAATCAGGAAGGGGGCAAACACCTTTTCACACAACTGTATATATATATATATGTACACACACAATGGGAAACAAAAGTATTGAACACATGAACATTTTTCTTTCATTTTTCCGTTTGGGGCCTTTTATGGATTGGTAAAAGTAATAGTTGAGAATAGATTTCACATTTTTACTAAATCTTCCACGAACCACCCTCTATTCCTGCTTATTCCAATGCAAGGTCACAAGGGACAAGAGGCAGTTCACCAGTCCACAGGGCTAACACAGAGAGACAAACACTCCACTCACACTCATTCTTGGGGAGAATTAAGAACCACACTGCCCTACATCATCCTCAATGAAGTCTTGAATATATTCCTTTTAAAAATAAAAAGAGGGCAGGGGGGAGTGTCCTCATTTAAAAATATTACTATAGGTCATAAAAGCTTGCGCCATTGACCCATGCAGTAGTTTTTATGGGAAGGACTTCATCTGCCCTCTCAATCTGTTACAAATGTTTGTGATTAAGCATCTCTTCTGTTCAGGGATCATAACCTTTAATGGAAGCTCTGGGCAGAGACAAATATTTCACTCACATGTTACAGAATCACAGTAAAGCCAAAATTCTAGCAATCTTGTGTGAATACAGGAATGCACAACCTGGCATCGTGCTCCATTAAAGCCATAAAAAGAGGGCCACCAGACTGTCCTCCAGCAGTTCTGCTCCTCTGCCTGGATGAAAAATTGTGCCGTGGCACCAAATAGTGTAAACGACCACTTTCTTTCCTGTTTTGTCCTGGGGAGCATTAAGATAAAGCTCAGTATTTCCAAAATGAATCATAAACCTCAGGGTTAAAATTGATCAATGATAAAACACGACAATATTTTGCCTCTTTATGGCCTTAAAGCGCAATTTGTGAAGTAATGGTTAAGATGAATAAATGAATACATAAAAACAGCAGACAGAAAGGAAAACTAGTATCTTTTTTTTTTTATTGGGGAGTAATTTGTATTAACCACAACTGCACTGGTTTAGCCAGAGCTGCTGCCTATGTTGCTCTCTCAGTCTCTAAACCATGATAAATCACAAGTCGGGAGAACATTTGTCACAGTGGGCCACATGTCCTTTTATCACACCAGGTCTCTCTCTTTTTTTTCCCTCCCCTCACTCGGTCTCACTCTCCCACTCGTCCCTCATTCCTTCAACCTCCATGGTAGTTTCATTCCTCACAGAAACGCTTTGTTGTGAATTTATCACTGCCGGAGCCTCTGTGCTGTGTTAGCTATGCCCTTGGGTTTCTAATAGGGCCAGCAGTGCATGGTGGCTCTGGGGCAGAAGCTGAGCTCGGTAGGGTGCTCCCTAACCCCGCTAAAAGGGGAATAGGCTGTTAATGCACGGAAGATATTCACAGGTGGAATGCTGATGACAGCTTAAATGTGAATGCACAGACTTTACGGACAAGTGCCACACTTACAGTAGGTGGTGTTTACGTGGATCCTCTTTCAGTTCTAAGCTTTTAGACATGAGAACTGAATAAAAACTTATCTAGTCCTCATGAGATCCGTAAAGGTAGTATAGAAGATGTTTCTTTGAATAATTTTTGCAATATTTGATGACATTGGGTTCACTGTCCCCATAAAGTATGATTTTTTTTTTTTTGTTATACTTGTATGATCCCCGAGGGGTTTTATGAATTATGGGATGCTCTGGTTTTCACCCATCTCTGTACTGTGTTTTCAGAGTTAGCTTAGTGGGGTGCTACTTCTAAAGTTTTGTCCGGGGAGTAGTTGGTGTGGGTTGTTGACCTGTGTAGGGGTTTATTCTGAGTGGCTGCACCCAGGGGTCGTGTCGGGGAATCGAACCCGGGTCCTCCGCGCCCAAGCCCACGACGCCACCACTGGGCTATCCACTCCCATACTTTCTAGCTTTTGATTAATCAAAAGCTTTAAATATATAAATATTATTTTACATCACCTGGGAAAGCAATAGGACTTAAAAACATCTGCCAACCATCTCTGCTCTTATCACACATTTTATTTGTCTATTGCTCGTCAATCCCTTTTACTACCCGAGTAAGAATGACTGACGGGCAGTTCAACGGGAAATAGACGAATGTGATTGATGAGAGTGATTGATTAAAGAGACTAATACTTCATGCCAGAAGCGGCGCACTCTATTCTGATGTCTACAGTAGGTAGCTAACAATCATTCTGCTAGCAGTTAGCAACGTTCAGACAATGACAGTCTCTGTTTTCTGAATTGCCGCAAACATTCTCTATACTGTCTTCAAAGGATAATTCTTTTTTTTCCAACATGGACCTTATTTCTAGGAGTTCGTATGGGGGGGGCAGAATGAATGGGCCTCTGTATAAGGCAGTATCTGCAGATGAACTCTTTAACTCATTCTGCCCCCTTCACTCCCATCATATGGATATATGGCAGATGGCGAATCAATGACGCATCGTCCAAAGGAGTGAAAGTGATACAGAAATTTTACCGGTGAGTAAATGCACTTATAAACTTATAAACTGTGGAGGAATTTTGGACCACTTTAGTGTTGCTTCAGTTCACTGTTAATTGTGGACTTGAACTGAGTCAATGCAACACCTTGACTCTTTTTTTTTTCTCCTTCCATTTCTGAGTGGGATGATTATCCTGTCTGATGAAGCTTCATCTGTCAGACAGATGGCCTCCTATTTGGCTGTAGAGTTCTTTTGTAAACAGGAGTTTACACTCGACTCGAGGACAGTAACATCACCGATTTTGTCTTCTCTGTTCAGGAAAAACTGTCTCAAAAGTCTTGTGGTTTGTTCAGATGCAACTCTGCACACTGAAATGTTATGCTGCCATGTTCTTTTTTAGTAAGAAGAGGATAACCTTTCCAGACAAGCAACACCTATTCAGTCTTTTTGTAATTGTACTGTCATAAGTTTTAACATTTACCATGCTCCTGTGGCTATTGGATTTTTCTCTGAACATTAAAAGCCTGACTTGGGGTGAACTTGCTAGGATTTCCAGTCTTGGGATAATTGTCTAATTGTGAATAATCTCAGCGTAAAATGAAGCATTTGAACTTTTGGAAATGGCCTTATGACCATTTCCAGACTAATAGGAAACATTTGTTTCTCATAGATAACTGCTATTATATTTCTTATATTTGCCATTATGTTAACACACAACTGAGCGCTCTAAACCAGCGATCTGTCTGCTTTTATAGATTTTTAAGTGCATGTTACCGGCAGCAGTAAGAGTGTATCTAGTTTTTCACAGACTGAGGGTGTATTCACTTGATTTTAAAGCAACCCTTACCAATCTTGCATTTCAGAAAGCACAGCAAGATGATTTGAAAATAAACAGTCCCGCCTCACTCCTAAGACCCCCCCCCTCCCCATTCCCTTTGCCTCCCAATGCAGAAGCAATGGTCTTACAGGCAGGTCCCTCGGCAGATCCTAGGGGTGCACCCCACTTCAAGGATTGGTTGGAATTTTCATTAAGTATTTAGATATTGGAATAATATTTTTATTTTGATTAATGGTGGTTTTGTCTTGTATTTCAGAGTTCCATTACCTCATCTATCGCATT
The DNA here is from genome assembly GCA_023101725.1 of Atherinomorus stipes. Taxonomy (NCBI): domain Eukaryota; kingdom Metazoa; phylum Chordata; class Actinopteri; order Atheriniformes; family Atherinidae; genus Atherinomorus; species Atherinomorus stipes. The sequence continues at coordinate 507,495 of JALJCO010005574.1, forward strand.
TTACCCTATTAAAAAAATAGTTGCTCTAAAAAATGGGTTGCTTCAAGACCTGATGAGAACTGTGACTTTTTTTTCTTTTTAGTTATGATTAATTCTTCAGATATTAATTAAAACTACTTTCTTTTGTTACCTTTGCATAACTGTATCTATAAAGTGGACCAGTTCTTAGGCCAGGCAGGTAGAAAGTGAACAACAGTTAATGCTGCAGAATCCTAAGCATGGATACCAAGGTAATTGGATCCTTTTGTAATCTGTAATTCCCACAGTCTACTTGACACAGACCTCCAAGTTGTGAGGCGAACAGAAGCACCACCTCACCATAATGTGCAGCATCCATCTTATTTCACCTCAAAGTACTGCCACAGAAAAAAAGGCTTAAAAAGAGGTTGAATGGGTTAAAAATGAGGCTGGGAAACATCTTTGTTTGCATCCCAAAGGCAGGCATCAAAGCGCTTCTATACCTTAAATGATAAGATCTGCAACTTTTGTCCAAAGCTTTGAAGATTAAACAAATCAGTCAAGATCATGAACTGATTTAAGAGGTAATTATAGAAGTGAAAGCATTCCATACTTATGGAGTATTCCTTTGTATGAGGATGAGGTGGGGGTGGTCTGAAATATTAAAGGTGAGATTGCTAGCAGGGGGATGCTCTCTCGAAGCAGGCAATAAAATAACTCATTAAAACTTCTCATCTTCGAAGACAGAAGATAAGCAAGTGGGTGACGGGGGGTGGATTCTTACAAAGATAAACCAAATAACCTCAGCAGCGGAGATTTGTGTTAAAAATCACCCTTCATCAAGCTTTTCTGATTCAATGTCAAATCCCCCTGCATATCAGTAATAATGTGGATTTTAATAACAAGGACTTTGCCTGAATAGAGTTGATAATAAAGTGCAGATGGTGAGGAATTTTACTATGCAGTGAAAATTGACGTTTAAATAGAGCACTCAGAGAAGTAGACGTTAAAGGTATTGACCCTGAACTGAACATCAGCAACTGTACACAGAGACAATAACTAAAAATCAATTTCTGTTTTGCTTTAGAAATAAAAATTGCTTTATGACTTGTGATGAGTTCACAGTTAAACATTAAAATCTAACATTTAGAAGTCTTTCACACCTATAAATGAGGATTGCAGCCTGACAGTATAAGATGTCAACATTTATATGGTGTCTCCTTTATTTGTCAAAATGTCAAAATCATGTCATCAGCATTTTAAAGAGACTAGAGGCAAGATTAAGAAATGAGACTCACGAGTGCTGCAACTGGGTGCAGGAAACTGCAGCCACGCCTAACTGGCACGGGTATGTGCACAAACAGATTCTATAACGTTGTTTACCATGTTGATAAAGGACTTTTCTTCATAGTTCCACTTTTTAGTGTCTTTCATTTGATCTGGATCGTTTGCTGACAGCAGAAGAATCCATCACTATCCTTTGCAGTGTCTGAATTCATCGCGACCATCTCCTTCCTGTATCAAAACTGTCGCAGGACTGCGTGGGAACTTCAGCCAACGAGTCGCAGCACATTTACGCAGCACACAGCCTGTTCAAGGCAACAGGGAGAGACATTGGTGGGCTTGTTTTCTGTTTTTTTCTAACGCTTTGTCACCCATTAGTATTGAAAAACTGGACAAGGCATGTTTTTTCTTTCACAATTCCTGCCTCTAGTCTCTTTTTAAAGGTAGAAAATCAAAGGTCGACGGCAGAAAAATGGGATATATAATTCAAAACTTTGCTTCTATTTATGTGTCATTGCTTCCCTAGAATAGCTGTTATGCATTTATTTTCTTAGAACGAGTCATTTATTCTACAGTACTTGCTCAGGGTGGACATACATGGAGACTGCCATATTTGTGCCATTTTTACTATGGTGTCCCTAAATGGACAAAACAATGTGAGTGAAATGAGAACGTTCTGAACTTTAAACTGCGTACCAACTTTGTTTAATGGGAGTTAGAGCACAGTTTAGGGAACGCTAAAAACCCCAGTAACTTTTCCACCTGTAAAAACGGTCCGACTCGTGTGGCACTTTTTCGAGCGTGTCCTGTAGGTGTCCCGAGGCTCCGACACTGCACTGTGTAACTTTTGTGTCCGGGACGGGGCAAGATCAAAGCAGTTGATTGCTTACCGCATCATGTGCTAGCAAACAGATATGAACCAGATATGAGCATAGCGGGTGTTTTGAAAAGCGCATCATGTCGGATTCAGCAAAGAGATTCAAGGAAACATTACCGGAGGAAGAGAGGAAAAGAAAGAGAGGAAGGGACAGAACAAGAGTCAAGATAAGACTTTCTTTTACTGGCTGGAGGGAATTCCAGTACAGGTACAATGCAAGATAGATGGCCGTCGATAGTGGGCGCGTGACTGAGAAAACTGCTAAAAGTTCTGTTCTGGGTCTTTAAAATTCTCCCAGACAAAGATGTTTTCATCTGTGAGTGGATCCAGTGGACTTAAGTGTAGCCATGACTGTACTATGAGCCATTACTTTTCCTTAATAGTGTGCTCTAATTGGAGCAAACGGATAACGTAGAATGCTAAAACTACGAAGAATAAGTTGCTGTCTGATTCAACCGTTTCTGAACAGAGAGACAAAGCTGACTAACTATGAACAGGAACTCTGATTCTCACTCTGGACATTCACATGGCCTCATCAGTGCACAACAGATCATATTATACACCCAAAACCCCAGAAAAGTGAAATTTGATGTCATGGCACCTTAAATGTCTTTTAAGGCATTAAAAGTAGTTACAAAGTTTTAAATGATACATCACAGTTTTCTGCCACTGACCTTTGATTTTGATACACACTGTACCTTTAAAGGGACCAGAGGCAGGAATAAAAAAACAAACATGCATGTCCATTTTTTTTTTAATACCAATGGGTGATGAAGCACTAAATACCAAAAATAACGTTTCCACGCACGTCTCTCTCCGTTGCCTTGAACAGGCTGTGTGCTGCAAAATGTGCTGCAATTCATTGTCTAAATTTCCCGCACTGCCCTGCGGACGTGACGTCAAATGACCTACATCCGCAGTTTTGATACAGGAAGAAGATGGTTACGGTAAATTCAAACACTGTAAGCGATAGTTATAGATTCTTCTGCCGTCAGAAAAAGATCCAGATCAACTGAAAGACCACTAAAAAGTGTAACTACGAAGAAAAAGCGTAGTAAACAACATTATAGCTTCAGTTTGTGCACGCTCCTGTGTCGGTTTGGCCAGTGGCTGCAGTTACCTGAAGCGCCAGTCGCGAGTTTCGTTTCTTAATCTTGCCTCAAGTCTCTTCAAGCATTCACTAAAGAATTTCAGCTAAGGCTGAGCAATAAGACAATCTCAAAGTTAGATCAAAAACTTAATTAGTGTCCATCTGTATGATATTTGTTAAAGATTTTTACTCTATCGCCTAGCAACAACAGCCAATGTGCCTGATCATCTCAGTGAACTTAAGAAGGCAAAGTCCCAGGTTTGTATGAGGTTAGGTGTTGAATTGACACCTTTATTACAAACAGCACTGAATCTGACGGAAAACAGATTTAAATATTCTGTGTTGGCTGTTCGTTACCATTTGTTTAGCTTGTGCTGCAGACTGCTGGGAAGGATTTGCGAAAAGTCATCTTTGCTTTGATGGGTAATTGCTGAACACTTTCACGCTATAATTAAACATAATAACCTGCTTTGTTTGCAGCAGGAGAAATCACAGGGGAAGTAGTAAAAGAGGGAGCTTCTCTGACTGCCAGGAGCCAGCTCTCTGTCTGTTTCCCTCCCACTCTCCCTCCTTTACAGTACTCATTTTCCTATCAAGCAATGGGCCAGCTGCTGGATTGCCTGAGGTGGATGACTTGACCTTCAATTGTTCCCCAGCAAGAGACATTAGCCGCGGAGGAATTTCCGATTGGCCGGGGCAAAACCTGCCTAACTAATTTACTTGGAATGTATTCATGAGTAAATGCACTCTGCGACAAATATCAGGCCTGGCAGGCAGAGCTGTGCGCGTGCAGTGGAGGGTGAGTTTGCTAAGGACGGGAGTAAAGTCTGACTTGTGGAGGAAGACGAAAAAAGGAAAGCGATAACAAGGCAGAAAAAAAGAAAAAAGGAAAGCCTTCTGTAGACGCTATCCTGTTGCCAGGATTAAAATGAGCTGAATTTCCAGTTCAGATAAAGGCAGTTTATGGTCCCACGTACAGTGAGATTCATAAAATAAAGGTGAGACTGCTTGATATCCCTCCCTCCTTAACAGAATACATTAGACAAATTTCCATTTTTGAGAATGAAATGGCCAATAAAGTAATCTGAGTCCAAATTCTTTCAATTTAATCTTTATAGATCACTCTAAATTATCTTTATAACTGTGAAGAATTTCCGCAATAACTTGTGATTTTCTAAACTCTCTGGTGTCATCATACTTTAGAATCTTGCCGCAAGGATTTGATGTTAGTGAAGTCAGCCAGTGATGTTTGGCTCAAAGATTGAAAGTGTGTCTTTACACAGCTCCAAAGAAGCGCTGTAATCGTCCGTAAAATGCTGCTTCAAAGTTGGAAGGTCAATAATCTGCGAGTGTCTTTGTACTGTATGATGCAGTTTCCCTTCCAGTACGCGAAATGGTGGTTGTTGCATTGCATGACCTTTCTGTATGGTGTTTGCACAATGTTTCTGAACCTGTGGGTTATTTTCCACCCACTGAGCAGCACTGCTTTAAAAAAACTTTTACATGAACTTTTACAAAGCATGAAATAAGACAGCATCCTCTGTAATCCTGAGTCAATGTGGAATTCTTCTGCTCTTCTTCTGGTGCAGCCCAATCATAACTTTCTCTTGCTTGATGGCAACAAGCTGAGCTACACTTGCTCACAACTTTTTCTTATAAGAAGTTGTTCCTGGATGCATATATCCGGGATCTGGCGATCTGGAGGACGACCCAGAGGTCAGGAGACAACAAATCTGGAGGACAGGTGGGGCGCAGGTTGATATGGTGGAGCAATGGTGAGGTCAGTAAGGTAGGAAGTCTTCAGGGGGGTGACCAGGAGGCCAGTGAAACAGAGACCCCAAAGGGAGCTGGATGGACACTAGACTGGATTCTGGTGATGGCTTAGCTCAGACACAGTCCGAAGCATCTGGAGACCTTGGGGCCAGCATGGAAATCTGAAGCACTGAAGACTGCTGTTCTGAAGGCTGCTACAGAGAAGCCGACTGGGGCAGTGGAGACAGAGGGGCAACATCACTGTGCTTGCATGTGCAAGCACAGTGATGTTTCACCTTAACACACCCAGCAGTAACATGGAGTTAACAGTTGCGATCTTCTTTTCTTCTTTTTTTTCCCCATCATTCATCATACTTCGGTTGATTAATAAACAAAACAACCTTCATACCCCCTACCCTTTGTTATGTCCATGACCCCTACATTCTAAGAGGAATTGGGACACCACTACTCTCACGGGAACGCGCAAAATTTAGGGGTAGGGCTAAAAAGTAGGGCTTGGGGGGATAGACCCTATATACAAATTGAGAAGCCGATGTGACAATTAAGACCTGGATTGCGGGAGCAGGAAGTGAACTAACAGAACACACAAGAGGATAAGCCCCACAAAATAAAACAGGAAAAAATACAAGGACTCAAAGACAACAGGATCAGAAACTAAAGAAAGGACTAAAATATAAAATAAAAAAACAAACCCAAACCCAGAGGCTGGCCCCTCTGTGGTGAACGCCGGTCGCCGGGCCGTGGAGGCAGGGGTAACTAATGCCGGTAACGGCTCTTCTTCCAGGGGGGGAATTCATACCCCCCTGGTCTCCTTTCCCAAGACCTCTCCCCCCCCCTGCTCTACCTCACACACACACACGTAGGGTTTTGGGGAGGGTGCGTGTAAAAAAAAAAAAAAAAAAAAAAAAAAAAAAAAACAAACCCAAAAGTTTAACATATTTTGTGACCAACATCCTTTTTGTGTGTGTTCAATTATAAAAAAGTATCATTTTCTTTTCACTTCAGGAATACAACACTGACTTCAAAGTTCACACTTGTATTGCTGAAGATGTAACATGAGATAAATAAGCTTTTGTTTCCTCCTGACTCAGTTAGAATGTCTTTTTTTCCTTCTTTTACGGGGGAAAAAAGCATTTGCAATAACCTCCAGCTTGTACCTGGGCGGTTTGTTGTATAAAGAAGACGTAGAATTATCACCTTGGAGTTTTAAGGAAATTTTTTGAGTCAGTAAAGCAGCACCCAGTTTTCCGGAATCACGGAAGAACTAATACATCAGTCGAAGGAGCTGTAATAAATAAATAATATATAATAAATAATAAATAATTGATCTGTTGTAATGAAGAGAATTTAGCACAAAAGGTGCAGCTGTGTACTTGGCAATTTACATTTACATTCACTCACATAAACAATTTGTGGCTAGTGGCTAGGGCTGGGTGATATAACCTCAAATCAAAATCATGATTAACTGAGCATGTTGCCTCGATTACGTTTAATTGGCAATTATTTCAGTATTGTTTTGTTTTTAGTCCTCATTGCTTACTGAAAGCATTTGTTGCAAATATTTTCATAATAGAAGCACAGCAGACATTGATTTTAATATAAGTGAAAGGAAGCACTCACAGGTTAATATGGCCACCTAATGAATATTTCTAAATATTGCTAAAAGAAATAATTTAAATAATTGACATGAGCAAGATTACATCAATTAATTGTCCTGAACGTCGGATTTGATTAATTTTTGATTAATTGCTCAGTGATACTAGTGACTATAGACTGTATATTACTGGACAGACCCTCATAAGGTCACCTGCAGGTCTATGAAGAGCTGAATTGAAGCTGGGTGGGCGGTTCCCACCGCTGCCATCTCACTGTAGCAGCATCACGTTTCTCATCACTACAAAAATGGTCAGGGAGGGGGGTTATGAGTGTGGGTGTGAATGATTGACACCCACAGAACTCTGAGCTACCTGTAACCAAGAGTTAACTGAGCTAACCCAAAGCCAATGGGAGCTAACAGAGGTTGGCGGGACAAAGCTAAGGTGTGTTTTTGGTCAGCTAAAAACAGCGGTTGTGCTAAACTGCTACTTGCCGAGGCCTTCCTGGGAACAACAAGGGAACTAGCCACTCGCCACCAGGGCTAGCGCTGATAGCCTAGCTCTCACCTGTCAATCAGAAGGACAGGCCCATAATTATGTGTAATTTTAAAAGTAAATAACATCTACACGGATGAGTTATCAAAAAAAAAAATCATCCCCTCACAGTTGTCATGTCTTGGTAAACTTGACCTTTTTTTTTTTTTGTAAACCAGGTTGTAAACGTGTTTATTTCTGCTGTGAAGCTAGCCTTTTTTTTTCCATGAGTAGATTGGCTGATTGTTATGGGGATTGACTCCTTTTGCAGCCAGCACCTAGTGGATGAGAGGTGAACTGCAGTTTTTTGGCACTTCATCAGAGGCTTCACTTCTCGCTGCCAGTTTGCCGCTTGGTATTGACTAAAATAATGAAACTGCAGCATTCATCTTTTTCTAAGGGGCATCTGCATGGCATCACTTCAGGATTACGCTGAAAGTGATGGAAGTGGTGGCCAAGAAGAGTGAGGTTTACTTGGATTGCTATGCTAAAACACACACCCTGATACGCTATGGATGGATGGATGGATGACTGGATAAGGTGGTAATCGATTTCCAATCGCATTAATGGTACGGCACAATGATTATGTTAAAGTTGTATTTTCCCCTTTCCAGTTATTGCTATATGTGTCTGGCCTGATGACAGAACAGCATGGTACAGTTCACACATCAGAGTCTGGCAGGTCTGAGCTTCACAGGAGGGGAGGAGGACCAGAGTCATAAATCAGAAAGTAATATTTGAAACAAAAGTGACAACTTCAGCTGCATTTGGATGATTCTGTCTGAGAATGACATTCTGGAAATACCAATGCGCGGCACGTGTCAGCGAGCAAGTTGTACTTCTGGGGGGAAGTGATGCACCCAGACTGTCAAATCAAAAGGAAATCAAAACAGTGCATGGTTGACTGATCAAAGTGTCAATGAGGACCTGTGAGATGGTGACACTTCCTGCTGGGCAGAAATACAAGCTGTTGGCATGAAGATGCCAGCATCTGGGGAGGACAGAAAAGCCCAAAGATACAGCAAAAGCTCACATTCACAACTCAGACTAATTACTACTGAGAGGGTGGAAAAGATTACGCTGCCCTTGTGTATCTTCCTTTGTATGAGGGGTTTTGATTCGGTGCTGCTGTATGTCTAGTAGGGATGGGTATAGGGCTGGGAAAAAATATTGATACACTGAAATATCTCTATATTTTCATATGCTGATATCATATCGATATTTAAAATGTGGCATCGATCTATTTTACTAATGAAATCTTGAGAGATTTCGGCGTTCAGTCACGAAATCTCGCGGGTTTTTGTGAAATCTCGCAAGATTTGTAAGATAACGGTGAAATCTCGTAAGATTTCACAAAAACCCGCGAGATTTCGTGACTGGAGATGAAATCTCGCGAGATTTCATTAGTAAAATTTCATTGGTAAAATAGATCAATATCACATTTTTAAATATCTATATGAAATCTGCATATGAACATATGGTGATATTTCAGTGTATCAATATTTTTTCCCAGCCCTATGAGAAATGGCATCACCATTTACCTTGCGATTCAATACTATCATGATATTTTGCAATTCTGCAGTAATCAATATATTGCAATGTCAGAAAAGACATTCCAAATTTTATTGACCAAATTGAATCCATTTAAAATGAATTACAAGATACTGTCAATCCAGTTCACACCCCTAATGTCTAGCTATGTCTCACTTTCATTCATTCAAACTCAGAGCTAAGTATGTACTTCTATGGACATCCCATTTAAGCATCTGCTTTTTAAGTGAAATGAGCCCTCAAATTAATATCCATTGACTGCCTTGCTTAAAGGTGAATTTGCAAAGCCAGAATTGGCGCAGACAGGGGAAGGTTGCAGTTTGTAATCAAGAAAAAAAAAAAAAAAACTGAGGAAACTCTCTTCCTGCCAGATCTAGTGGCGCCTGTATTAAATGGTCCATCTGTAGTTAATGCATTTGTTAGGGTAAACATCTAAAATGACTACAGATGGAGGCAAAATATGCAGACACATCAAATAATCAAAGGGATTTAATAATGGGGTACTTTGAAAGTTGAGGGTGTAAAGTATAGAGAGACGCAAACAGACTATAAGAGCACTGAAGCAGATGCTTAGGCTCTAACTGTTAAAATGATGAAAAAGAAAAAAAAAAAAAAAACTGGAACCTGATCAAACATATTGGCAGAGGACGACCAGAATATACTTTAAACCAGATGAGACGATCAGGCTGATGAAAGAAGGGAACATATACAAGATGTAAACTGACCGTAATGACTGAACGCAGAATGATGTGTTCATGAGACGACAAAAAATACCTACAAAAAGATACAGACTAATCACACATTGACTCAAAACACTAAAAAGTACAAAGAGTGAGCACAGATGTTCTTATTATATGAAGTAAAAATAAAAATGTAATGACAGAAGGTGATTCAAAATGACCAGGTTTTAAAAAGTTAGGAGAGAGAAACAATGGGAAAAAGATGCAAATTCTGCATAAACAGACTACAGGGGGAAAAAAAACAGACTCAAACCAACTAAAGAAGCATAAAAATAGTGGAGCAATTACAGGAAAACAGATACAAGCATTTGCAAAATGGTTGGCGTTCTGATTAACATGCAAAATCAAAAGGACACAAAATGACTCCAAATGACAAAAGAGTTGGTAATAATTATGTGTATTCACTGTGTGTGAGAGTCAGTTCTATGTCGGTGTTCAGGAGCCCTCACTGTTTAATGGCAACTTTCTGCACCACAGAGACAAAAATACATGTTCTGACACACAAGCCAAACACACTAACTGTGCCTGGCTGGGAAAAAAAAAAAAAAAACTTCTTTGGTGGTTGGCCTGATAATAACAGCAACTTATCATTGAAGTAATTATGAAAATGCCATTAGGCAGCTGTGATGCTCTAATCAAGCAAAACAAATAAAAAACAAACAAAAAAAAAATTCTACAGCATCTGAAGCCAAATACAAAAAGGAAAAATCTCCCGTAGCTTCCAGGCTGCTTCAGCGACAAGGTTAGGATGGAAAATCCAGAACTCCCTTCCTCTCCCTCGTTCACATCAAATCGATGCAAAGTTGCAGCAGAGAGCATTAATTAGTTGCAACTGATGCCAAATATCAGAAGCGCCTAATGGTTTTGTTGGGAGGTTTTGTGGACATCCTGTTATACTCTTGATGCTCAGGCTGCAGCTGTGGGACCAGACAGGGGATAGATTCCTAGAGTAAACAAAGCTAGGGGATAAGCCCCCACATGACAGATTTTTGTGTGTGTGCACAGTTGTCAGAGCAGACAGGAGGTAAAAATAAATATCCTGCACACAGAATATTGTGACAACATATCAACATATGGCGTACATACTGTATACATATAGTCATCCTCAAAGTTATTCCCTTCTATTAAAAAAAAAAGGTTAAATTCACAATAGTAATTCAAATAAGATGCTAAAGGGATCAATAATAAACAAAAATTAAAAAAATTATAATATAGAAATAAATTATCTCTTTTGAATTGTAGTTGGAAATAATAATTGAAAAACAAACAAACAAACAAAACTGTCCCAGACAGTGCATTAGAGCACCTTTCCCATGAACAGAGGACCAAAATACTTGTCAACAGGTGCAGACGTCTGATAGGACGTTACAGAAATCACCTGATTGCAGTGATTACCTCAAAGTGTTGCTCAACAACCTTTTAGCTTTGGAGCACCATCATGCTTGTTTACTTGTTTTATTTGTTTCTGTGTTTGTTTTCAATATTTATGTTGAATCACAATTTAAAATCAATGTCATTATTTTCATAGATTTTTTTATTTATTACTTTTGTTAATGTCATCTTATTTCACTGGCAGCTGATTTTTTTCCTCATTTAATTGGACGGTGTGAATAATTTTGAGGATGACTGTATACTGTGTATATATATATATATATATATATATATATATATATATATATATATATGTATGTATATATACACTGCCTGGCCAAAAAAAAAAGTCGCCACCAAAAAAAAAAAAGGTCATTCACTCTAATACTTTGTTGGACCACCTTTAGCTTTGTTGACGGCATGCATTCGCTGTGGCATTGTTTCGATAAGCTTCTGCAATGTCAAAAGATTTATTTCCATCCAGTGTTGCATTAATTTTTCACCAAGATCTTGCATTGATGATGGTAGAGTCTGACCGCTGCGCAAAGCCCTCTCTAGCACATCCCAAAGATTCTCAATTGGGTTGAGGTCTGGACTCTGTGGTGGCCAATCCATGTGTAAAAATGATGTGTCATGCTCCCTGAACCAGTGTTTCACAATTTGAGCCTGATGAATCCTGGCATTGTCATCTTGGAATATGCCTGTGCCATTAGGGAAGAAAAAGTTCATTGATGAAATAACCTGGTCATTCAGAATATTCAGGTAGTCAGTTGACCTCTTTCTTTGAGCACATACTGTTGCTGAACCTAGACCTGACCAACTGCAGCAACCCCAGATCATAACACCGCCCCCACAGGCTTGTACAGTAGGCACTAGGCATGATGGCTGCATCACTTCACCTGCCTCTCTTCTTATCCTGATTCGCCCATCACTCTGGAACAGGGTAAATCTGGACTCATCAGACCACATGACCTTCTTCCATTGATCCACAGTCCAATCTTTATGCTCCCTAGCAAATTGAAGCCTTTTTTTCCGGTGAGCCTCACTGATAAGTGGTTTTCTTACGGCTACACAGCTGTTCAGTCCCAATCCCTTGAGTTCCCTCCGCATTGTGCGTGTGGAAATGCTCTTACTTTCAGTATTAAACACAGCCCTGAGTTCTACTGTTGTTTTTCTTCGATTTGATCTCACCACACGTTTAAGTGATCGCCGATCATGATCATTCAAGATTTTTTTCCGGCCACATTTCTTCCTTGTAGATGATGGGTCCCCACTATCCTTTCAGTTTTAAATAATGCGTTTGACAGTTCTTAACCCAGTTTCAGTAGTTTCTGCAATCTCAAAGATGTTTTCTCTGCTTGATGCATGCCAATGATTTGACCCTTCTCAAACAGACTAACATTTTTTCCACGACCACGGGACGTGTCTTTCGACATGGTTGTTTAGGAAATGAGAAGCAAGTCATTGCACAAGTTGGGGTTAAATAACTTGTTGCCAGCTGAAAGATAATCGCCCATGCAGTAATTATCCAATAGGAGGCTCGTACCTATTTGCTTTGTTAAATCCAGGTGGCAACTTTTTTTTTTTTGGCCAGGCAGTGTATATACACATACACACACACATGATTTTGGGGATCTATTTCTATCTAGCCAGAGTGACATGATGGAAAAGATCATATCTGTCTGACTTGTCTCACTTTTCCATTTAGGAAAGCAGCATTCAACAATGAAAGCTGCATCCTGTTATCACCACAGGAGCCTTTACAGTCAGCAGCCCTCCTGCTGCATCCTATCATTTTGATTCGGCCGGTCCGAGGTCAGCGTCTTATCATCCTCCAGGATTTTCATCAACAGGCTGTTACAGCTGTTGGTCTTGTCTAATTCTGCTCTTATCTGTTACAGCAAATGCACCATGTGAAATAAACGCACCAGGGTTACAAAGTTCACATGTACGGTCATCAGCTACAACACTACAGACAGAAGTAAGTCACAACAAAAAGAAAGAATGTCTAACATCTAATGTCTGAATGTTGTTAACTGTATAACGGGGCGGGGGGGGGGGGGGGGGGGGATAAACATGGTTTAGGACATTCAGTGACTTACTTTTTCCTGAATGCTGAATTTGTCAGATGACAGTGTAGTTACAAAATCAGCTTTCTATTAGAGCACAGCCACAATCTGGAAATGCTTTACACAACTGTCAGTAGAACCAGAGCCTAAAGGGTGTTTTCTCAGTCATAAATTCTGACAGCTTTAGCCATCTGACATGAAATGAAAGCAAATTTATTAGAGATTTGGCTGCATTGATACACACTTATGCTTTACTGTCATTGCAAAAGTTTCAAAACTAACTTTGGAGCTTGTATGGAGCACTGAGGCACTAATATAGCAAATATTATTCGCCCTTAAGCTGCAATATGCTCTGTAAGTCCGGTTTAATTTTAGTTTGACTAACATAACATGCAAAAGCCCAGTTTTTCATAAGGCAAACCTTCTTGTACCAGATAAAAAGGCTAAATGTCATTTGAAAATTAAGGCCAGAGTGAATATCCTCGGCCATAACAAACTGCATCATGTTTAGAGTAAATCAACACAGCATATCAGCACAAACACCTCATACTGTTTCACAAGCATGGTAGCGGAGGGCTGATGATTTGACCTTGTTTTGCTGCTTAAGGACCTCGACACCTGGCCGTGATTGAGACACCACAGTGTCAGACGGCTAAAGCTTGGCTGCAGCTGAGTCATGTAACAGACACTAATCAGAAGCACAGCAGCAAATCTATAACAGAATGGCTAAAAAAAGAAAAGAATCGAAGCCTTGCAATGGCTCTAAAGGAAAAGACACACTGGACAGAATGCTAACTGTCGTGATGGTCGGCAGAAAATGGGGTCAGGTTGATCAGTTGGCCTCCATTTCCCCAACACAGTCAGAAATGTATACAAGAACCAAGCCAACTCCAGACTTGGGTGTACCTTCTGCACGTGCTTAAAATTTCATGTTACCATAACAACAGGCGGCACTAATCTGTATTGTTACCCTGAAAAATGAAAATCGGAAATGTCGCCCCACCCGGGAACAGCGCTGGCATCTCCCCCACCATGCTGATCCGCTGTTCTTCAATACCATCCAAAATGATGCCAAATGATGTGAAAGTGTGCATTACAGTATGTCTGTGCTTTGGTTTTTTATCTGGTTGGTTTCCCATCTTGACTTGAGCTGATTCACTTGCGAGAACAAGCCCTCCTTCAATCTGATTTGTCATCGCATCACCGACTGAATGACAGCAATTACGCGTTCGATCATCTGAAAAGAATGGCGGCAGCATCGGCTACAGATGGCGGATGACATGGACCACACAGAACTGACTCGTGTCTCTGACTTTCAAAGACTCCACAACTACCCCAGATGGCCAAAAATCGGCCCGGTATCTCCACCATAAGTCTAGACCTCAACCTGACTGACATGCTGTGATGGGACTTTGAGCAAGCTCGAAACCTGCAAACCTCAATGAACTAAACCAACTTGGTAAAGAGGAGTGAAAATTCTCCCACAAGGATGCAAAAGACTTATCAAATCAAACACTCCTTCCTAACAGGCTGTCTGGTGGCATGAAAAGACCCACGCAATCTTCGGCAGATGGTGTTCATGTTTGGAACATATGGAGGAGTAGATGTTGGAACATGTTCCTTCCTCTAAAAGAAAACAGGCTAAAAAGTTTTCCGAGCCCAAAATCAGGGATGCTAGATAATTTGTTCTCAGTCAATTCTTTCTTTAATTGAATTCAATAGATGTGAGAGCACAGCTCGACTCAGAAGCACCCCTCAGAGCGAGCTCAGATTAGTCCAAACAAACCCCTGCAGAGCTTCAATCAAACAGCCGTTTCTCTCCAGAGAACACTGACATTTGATGACAGCTTTGACACAGACATGGGCAGCATGTGGCATTTCATTCAAAAATGAAAATAAATCTTAAACTATTAAAAAAAAGAGGGGGGAGGAATCACAGCTATCTACACTAAATGCTTTGAGGCTTTAAAGTGACCAAAGCATGCAGTCCTGTTTACCAAAGCTTCCTTAAATTCCTCTAACACTGTCCTCACCAAAGCTCTATGTTGCCATTGTAAAGCAGTCATTCTGGAGTGCCGCTCCCTGTACCACAATATGTTCCTCCACTTTGTACAGTACAGCTTGTCTAATTTTCAACAACAGAAGCGGGGAAACAGACAAATGTACCATTAAAGCTGCAAAAAGACAGAGGCCTTGTCATCTAAACCATTATGATATAAATATTTGATTACAACATAAAGGGTCTCTCTTGTAAGTTAGCCAGGCCATGCATACAAAAGGGAGATTTATGTCTTTGTATGGCTGTACAACGCAGAGCAAACTATTTTAGATCAGCATAAAACCAATGTGTTCTTTGGTGCTCATTAAATATTAACAGTGCTTTGGCTAAATCTTCTAATCTGCACTGATTACTGTGGTGTGCATTGTCGAAATCTGTTCCAGCTCACTAAAGAGAGCAAAACAGCAGATTTTGGAAGCTTTTTGATCGATTTCTGGTGCTGACATTCTGTGCTGACTCCAAGTGCATGTCCAACTGCACAACGAAACAATGATGAGGACACTGTGATCACACGAGAACACTCACTGAAACAACTTGCATTTTAAAGCTTGTATAAAAAGGTCCAAGGGGTAATAATCTAAATCTGAAAACAATGAATGCATGTACATTAAGGAGAACATTTGTGTGGTGTTCAGCTGTGGAATAGTTTAAGTGAGGAACTGAAACAATGTAGAACCTTAAAAAAAAAGTTTCAAATAATGTATAAATGAATTGTCAACAAATAGCAATTGATCAGTATACAGTAGGAATGAGGACAAGGCTTGACAACTGTCCAGGGTATGGGGGTTTGTGGTTTCACAATTATTTAATTGTTCTATTATGTTTTTACATACTGTAATTGGTACTGCAAATCATTTGTTGTCTATAGTATTGTTTATTGTTGTGTGTGTGTTTTTTAGCATAGAAAAGTGGTAACGAAAAATTGGCTGACCAATAAAAAAAAGATGGAATGGGGGTGGGAATTGGAGCATAACGCATACGAATTTGATTTGTTTTGTTCCATTTGTTTCTTTGACCCCTGTTTGACAGGGTGTGTCTTATATTGTGTTTAGTCAATGTCCATAATAAAACACTTGAAAAAAAAAAGGTGGAAGGCAGTCAAATTATTCTACTGCTAAGTAAAATCAACTGTAGAACATGAGATTAAGGGCAGGGTCCCACTGGTTCCTCTGGTCTTTGGTATGAATTGATATTTTATCATATCACCATTACTTAAGACTTAAAACAATTAACCAAATTATCATCATCATCTCTTGAACTGCCAGGTGCGTAGAGCCAACAAAACTGGTCTTCTCCAGCCTAGTATATCCTGGCCAAGGTGTTGGGCTTCATTCAAGGACAAATTATGGGCCATCAGATCCTGGGCCAAGGTGTCAAGCCAGTGGGTGCAGGGGCGTCTCTGGTGCATTTCCAGCCAAACTAGCAGGTGTCAAAGTCCAGGATAGCATATGTTGGGTGTTCCAGTGGTAAGCGGGTGTCCGAACCAAGAGGTGCAGGGAGTTGTTGTGTCTCCTCTCTGATCTCCTTGTTGGTGTTGTGATGGAACCACTGCACTCCTTTTTTCCGGAGGGCTCTGATGTCAAAGACTTCAAGCTGGACTGCCAGGGTGTTGTTTAGGGGCCAAGTTTTTAGCACCATATATGAGGACCAATTAAACAGATGCATTGTATACTCTGAGTTTGGTCTCTGAGCATGGGTCTCCAAGGAGTCAAACAAGTCACTGGTAGCTCGGAAAGGCACTTTTCAGTGACTCTCCAAAATTGATAAAAATACAACAGATATTCAATTTGTCACTAAGAATTATAGATGAATGTTTATAGATGAAATGAATTATATGTCAGCCAATCCAACATTTGTGCTATTTTGCTGTAGCCTATGTCATTTGAATGGGATGGGGAGAGTACACAGGTGAGCCAGGTCAGGTAAATGTTGCTTAACATGAGCAGCTCTATGGTGCTTTGATTTGGTAAAAGTAACTCACAAAGTATAAAAGGTTGGAGACCCCTAATCTAGAGACATCTCAGTGACACCATAATGGTCTCCAGAGTTACTGCAAGATGGGGGAAATTTAAACTGTGATTCTTAAATATTGCTGATATAACGTCATGTCACTCAAAGATTGAAGAAAAATGTTAAGTAAAAAAAAAAAAAACATTAAAATATATGGAAAAAAATATAAATATAAAAAAAATCTGAATGCTTCTTTTAAAAATGAAAAATAAAAAATCCTCATACCCTGTCTACGATAGGAGGACAGGCTTTTGGTAACAATGACACAGACAAGTCATCGCCACATGCTGTTGGAAAACATACTTCAAGAGCTTTCTGACTGAAATGTATTGTAACGAGACAAACTTCATGATGCAATAAACACATGATCATGTTTCAGATTTTGATTGCTGGAAGAACAAATCATTTAGGGTTCAAGATTCTGGTTTAAAACATGTTGCTGCCATGTTAGGAAACATGGTGATTTTAAATGTGTACAGCTTTGTGATATTATTTAAACGCTTTAAAACCTTTTCTGACACAAAAAGAAAATCTGGACAACATTCAGAGTCTGAATGAGTGTGGCGCTCTGCTTAAAGGTTGAAGGAATTGCCCTCTAATAAATTTCTCTGCAGTGACCAGAGCCTCCTGCTCATGAATAATAAAGGGGTTGCACTGATCCTATTTTTCACTCAGACACCCACCTCATCTAACATTTGACACTGCAATATCGCTCTGAAAAAGAGCACAGCTGCAGAGTCCCGGTCTCAGAGCTGCACACTGCACACATGGCAGAGTCACAACCAAGTTAGTTTTCATTAAGGTGTCACTTACAAGGCTAGGTGATGGCAAATTCATTTACTTCAAAGAACCGAGTCTTCTTGTCAGGCAGGTTTATAAAGATGTGGATTTAAGAACAGAGGTTGTGTGCTGAATCTAAAAAGGATTGATGCCTAATCTTTTCAATACTAGTAAATGGCTTTATTTATCTCATCTGCAAAGAGAATCAGGATTTTACTTCAAACACATTCATATCTGCAAAAGTCTGCTGATGTTGTTAGTTAATGATTGGACTCTGATTTTCTCATCAGTACCATTCGTCTAGAGGATACATCATACTGTATATAAGGTGACAATACTTCCTTCACTTGTTACAGAACTCTTGTGGTTCTCATTGCTGTTTGGGTTGAAATAAGGTGATGTGAAAGAAAAAAACTCAGTGGTTTCCAAAAAAACATCCCACCTAATGAATAAAAAGAGAAGAATGATAAATGGGTGAGCACGCCAAGACTCATATTAGGTGGTGTAATGAAAGAGTTACTCATATCTTAATTCTACGGTTTTAAAAATTAGTGAAGTCAAGTAAACTTTGTGTATAAGGGCATTTAAAAACAACAAATGTTGACCAAAGTGCGGTACAACCAAGAGAATTACAATACAGATGAAAAAAAAAGTAAAAACAGAAGAAATAAAACCCAATAAAAACAGAGCTGAATGAAACAGAAATTCAACACAAAATTTCAAAATTTATGTTTAAAAGCAAGAGAGTAAGAATTAGTCTTTAAACGAGATTTAAAATTTCAGTCAAGGGGGAGGACTTAAGGTGAAGATGAAGGCTGTTCCACAATTTGAGGGCGACAACAGAAAACGCTCGGTCCCCTCGTAGTTTCAGCCTGAATCTATGGACAAGGAGGCGCAACTGGCCAGAGGATCTCAGTGATAGATATACATATAGGTATCTGTGGGATTAAAGGATCGGAGGGATAAAAGGGGGTAATCCATTTAAAGATTTAAAAACAAACAACAAAATCTTAAAATCAACTCGAAAACGAACAGAAGCCAGTGGAGAGAAACGAGCACTGGCGCTATTGGGTCTATGTCGGGTGCCAATTAGCACTCGGAAGAGAGATAAATTAACCACCTGGAACTTGCCAGGTTATACAATGATGTAAATACAAGCTCAGATGAGCAAGTTCACATGTCACATCTTCACATATACTGTCACTTGTTCAACAAAATTTCATAAAAAATGGTGTGTAAAGAGCTACATCTACTACATGGGAATTAAGACAGAAAGTAAAGGCAGGTGTTGTTACTCAAACTTGAATAACTTGTATTTGATTAACTCAGCAACAGCTGGTATGAGTTCCTCTATAAAAGCAGAGGTTTCAACAGTGTTCTGATCTGGATCATTCAGGTGTGATAACTAGATGCCTAGATGGAAATACATCAGCAATGATCTTACAGAAGAAACCACTGCTGCGCATCAATCTGGTAAGGTTTATCAGGTCATTCCCAAACAGTGTGCACACTGTATGACAGAGAAAAAGATTATTCACAGGTGAAAAACATTTAAGACAGCTGGCATTCTGCCAGGAGTGGAAAGTTTTTAAGATTTCCCCAAGATCAGACTGCACACAATGCTCTGAGAAACTGAAAAAAAAAACAAACAGAGAAAAAACAGAGCTGCGTTAAGTGAAATAAGACTGTACCACCTGAAATCGTGGGGGTAGTGTTGAGCAGTATAGCAGATATGAGACTTGAAAATGTAGCATAGACGAAGAAGAAGAGCAACATATTTAATGGCCCCGCAGACCAATGCTGTCTACTGCACCATCTCTTTTAATAGCTTTTTCTGAGAATATACGTACATTATTATGAACTCCTTCACTGTTTCGACCTTTGCTAATGTCTGAAACTGACATTGGAAGCTGGAGGTGAACTCTGCATAATGGATGTATTAGCCAAAAACAATGTCAACATGAGGGATGCATGAAACTATGAGAGCAGTGATGTTTAAAATACATGGACTTGGATGGAGCATGGACTCTATGTAACAAAAAGCATACATTAACCTTAAAAAGAACAAAGTAGCACAGCTTATACTCAAAGCTGCATCTGAACAAGCCACAAGACCTCTGGAGCAACGTCCTATGGACAGACAAGACTAAATTGAAGAAGTTTAGTCAGAATGCACAGCAGCATGTTTGGAGAAAACTTAAAACACAACAGTTCATACCTCATACCTAAATGAACTGAAAAAATGTGGAAGAGTGACATTTTTTTTTCCACAATCAGGCAAAAGATTGATAACATTTTACTGAAAAGAACTACTTTAACCTCATGCTGCTAAAGGTGATCCTACATGCTGTTGGATCGCAGGTTTTTCATGCACTATATCTGCATTTTGATTTAGTTTTTAAATAAACAGAGACACAGTGTAATATACCATCTGTAATACACTGCTCAAAAAATAAAAGGAGTACTTAAACACACCTTTGATCTTGATTAATGAAATATTTCATTTGAAAATCTTTATTCATGCCATACTGGAATGTGTTGAGAACAAAATAACGTAAGAATGGGTAACAGAAATCAAGAATTTTTTATTCATTAAAAGAATATATATTTTAATGTTAGCCTTGCATTTTGTGGGTTTGCAGAAACACTGAACTGTGACCAAAATATCTAACCAGTTCATCCTCCAGTTCACGTTGATATTAATGCCAATAACCTCAAAGTGTCCCTCAGGCATTTTATGCTTGAAAATGGGAAACACAGCCTGTCAAACACCCCAAAAGGGCATGCTGGAGGCAAATAAAGACTTATCCTGACAGCACATCTAAAACTGAGGTCCATTTTAGCTCCATCAATATACACAGACACCACTGTACAAACCAGGCGCCATAATCTGGCCAAAACATAGGAATGAGATTGAAAATACAACTCACATGAATATTGTATGAAGCTCTAAAATAGCCCAGTTGAGTGGGTCATGAATTATATGTATACATAAAGTCTCAGACAGATGAATTATGGCCCAAAGTCTAAAAAACAGAAGACAAAAGCGTCCTGCATCAGCTGCAACATAACAGGTGTTCAAGCTGTAAATGTCGCAAAGTATATAAACTAAAGATTTGAAGTAGAGACCTGCAACGAGCGGGAATCCCCGCAAGTCCTGCCAAATCGGACGGTTTCAGGCAGGATTCATACAGCCACAGGTGAGAGCGGGCGGTCAATCAGGTCCAGAGCTCCTCCCACAGATGTCCAGAATGACTTACGGAGTCGGCCTATTGGCCTATAAACTTATTGTCTCAACATGACCTATTGGTTTTCATTGATATTTCCATTATGATTTCATCCATCAGCATTATTCCACTAGAAAAGCACTCAGAGCATAGACCCCCCGCTCAAAACACACACACACCACCACAAACAAGATGTCTCTATCGCCAGATGAATGGTCCCTCAAAAAATCCCTAGTATTTGTTTGTCTGTCTGTCTGTCTGTCTGTCTGTCTGCTAGTGAGTAAAATAACTCAAAAAGGTGTGGTGGGCAATGTTGCTTGTTGGTCTTTTAACTGTCTACTCCTGCTGCAATTTAAGTGAAAATTTCTTCACGGGCAGCACACGGGACCCGCACGGGTCGACCTGCGCATCACTCTCTGGTAGCCTATTAATCCAGTAATTAATGAACCCTGATGAAAAATGCTTTGAAAACCCCATCAGACAGTGTAATCAACCAAAAAGCCCTCTGTATTGTAAACCACTGTGCGCAGCGGCCGCAGATCACGTGAGCCAGGGAGGCCTGTGTGTGGGTTGTTAATCAAGCCTTATTGTACTGTGCTCTGGAAAAATCCCTCAGAAACTGTCAATTGAAGATCGTCTTCAAAATTTGCAATAAAAAACTCGGACCCGTCGGGAATCCCTCAGGCGGTCAGGTTAAGGGAGTCCCGTGGGACTGAAAATCTCATCCCGTGCACGTCTCTAATTTGAAGCTAAACACCAAGTTGTTGAAGACTGCATGGAAACATGGAGATTGGCAGACACAGGCAACATCAGGTTCAGTCAAAATTCATTTCTATGACTATTAAAGTGAATAAATATGACGTATTTCCAGATGGACAAAGCATTTCCTTCGTTTTCCTCACAAATAAATTTCTAATGTGGTCGAACATCACTGCCATCACAAAAGGGAGCATGGTGGAGGATGTGGTCTGTGAGGCCATTTACTGCATTACATCATAGCCTCCTCTTCTCTGTTCTTTTGGCTGGTTAGATGTAAGCTGCACAACACTAGCCCCACGATTTGCACCGGTACTGCTCCGTTTCCTCCATTAGGCTGCACATCTGCAAGCTGTCTAAACATTATCTGAAATGTGCGATCCATTTTTAATGTTGAGCATAAATCCGTGTTTACCTACCTTCATTGTTAAAGTTATAGTAAGTATTTGTGATTTTTGTTTTCAGCTTTTGTTCTGTTTCTCCTGGATAAATGATAAAAAAGGCAAAGTATTGTGGATTTTGAGGTGGGTATGTTGCAGGTTTAATTTTCTTCTAATCCAGGTTGATTTTTTTTTTTTTTTAACTGACTTCTGTTTTGTTTGATGCCAAAATGTAATGGGACATCTTTTGATTTTTTTTTTTTTTTTTTAATGGACTACTGAAAAGTTTTTTTGTAATCTGAAATCATGCTCCAACCACTTCCGTGCTTAACAGCTATCAGACATGGTTTTTGTCTCTTCTCTCCAAACTTTGTTGTACATATGGCAGCCAGCAGGTTCTTTTAACTTCCTTTAACCATAATGCCTCAACCTGTTCAAATGTTATTCGTAAACTTGATGATGATGACTTTCGTAGATGCAGGAAGAGTTTATTCTGAATACTCTTCCTCCCACCATCTGCCCACAGATGAGAATAACATTGCACCACCACTCCAGAGTCTGATTAATCCTCCTGGGGGTCTTTAGCAGCAATGAAGACTGTTGATTAGTATTTCTAGAAGTCCAATGAGTGTTTTTTTTTCCCAAGTTTTCTTGGTTTTCCAGACCTCAATCTGACCTCCACCGTTTCTGTGAAGGGGCATTATGAGCCGAGGAAACAGCTATTTAATAATGACTCCTCTGATAGACATCTTTAGCTTTGTAGGCATCAATTATTGTAATTTTCAGAGAACTGGTCAGCCTCTTAGAGGAGCTCATGGCTGCTGATTATTAAGAAAAGGTTTGAGGAGTCAGAGTACTTATAAAACTTTGAAATCTGAATCATCTGACCTTTTCCAACTGCAACTGTTAACAAGCCATCGCCTGCAGAGGATAATTAAGGCCTGAGACCTTGATGAAAAGTTATCTGAGACCAAATAAAACTTTTGCATGCAGCTTAAAGAACAACAACTAAACTTGCTCCAAACAAAAACAATAGACCAAACTGCTGAAAAGAATGGCTTACAACTCTATGCATTTTTAAAATCAGTTCATCCTCTTCTTGCTAAACTATTCACAGTAACAGCCTGAGAAGGAGCTCCTCCACATTTGCCACTTTACACACTGATAAAGTCCTAATACTCTTGAGTAGAGCTGCAGGGGTAATAAAATCAATAAAGATAAATAACAGAAATATATCGTATTTGAGTGGATCCTTTCAACCATGATTAGGCTCTTAACAAAGGAGGTAAGTAGGGTTGGGTGATGTAGAAAATAAAGGAAAAGTGCAGTCCTGGCTTGGGTGTGCGTGGCTTACTGTACAGTCTAGGGTAAAACTAGTTCATGGATATTTCAAATAGCACCAGAAATAGCGTAACTTTGCACCCAAGGATACTTTTCTAAATGTGAGACTTGAAAAATGTCAGAATCTCCACGAATAAGGAGCAATTGGACGCTGATGGATCTGTTCTACCACTTAAAGGGACTAGAGGCAGAAATTGTGAAAAAATACACATGCATGTCCAGTTTTTTTATGCTAATGGATGATGAAGCGTTAAAAACCAAAAAGAACGAGCCCATCCACTCTGTTGCCTTGAACTGTGTGCTGCATAATGTGCTGTGATTCAGTGGCCGAATTTCCGAATCAGAAAGGACATCATTAAATCGTCCCTCCTCTGCGGCCGGCATCTTGACTAATTTGGTTCGAGAACTGAGTCACCGAAAAAGACATATCGCAAAGTCCCGCCTCCCGTGCTGTGATTGGTCCCGTCAATTTTTTACCAGAGTGGACATCAGTTTCCAATGGAGGGAACCCAGACTGACTTACAGTGCATCACATACATGGTATTGGTCAGGCTAGCGTACCAGACTATATTCAAATAGCATTTGTAATAGCTTTGGTTTTCGATACCGGATGGTAAAAACTTAAAGGTAGAGTCCGGAGTTTCCACCCGAAAATAAATGGGTGGAAACTCACCTTTGGGCCCCTACTCTCATGTGGCAGTGAGTTTTGTTTTCAACTCCCCCTCCCCTGACTGCATTTCGTCTTTTCCGTTTGTTTTGGTGTGTTCAGGATGTTTCTGGGTAGAAATTTGTGTGTTGTCTCCAGCCAATGACAGAGCTAAGGGCATAGCATTCTGTTAGGATAAACTCAATGATTGGAGCAAACTTGTCTTTAAAAAGAAAAATATATATATCAACTGGGACCAGATTTACTCAAATTCTCAACAAAAATGGCGGATGCAGCGAAGAAAAGGAAGTATTTTGCGGCAAAAAGACCTTTAGATAGTGCACACTCGAAAACCATGTGTTAATATTGGTTTGGCTTTTACCCACTTTTGAGCTTTGAAGGAGAGGCTTGGGGCTGAAGAGCCCCAAAGAGATGCGGCCGTTAGCCCGAGCAGAGGGGCTCTCAGTTTGTACAGTGTTTACAAACAGAAGTGGGGGAATCTAATGCTTGAAAATGATCAGAACTGTTACAAATAAGGAAGATAAAGTCAGTCTTGGAGGATCAAATTCACCATTGTAACAAGGCATTTACATGCTGGGAATCAGCTTGTCTCACTGAGAAAATGAAAAAATTAAGATTTTTTTTTTCTATGAGGAATTGTTCATGTGTTATTTTTCTGATTGCATCAGCTAAAAGTGGCAGTAACCATATTTTTGTCCACACTACCATGCACTAATACATATGTGCATGCATGTGACTTGTTAAGTTGCAGTACAGGTGTCAAAGAAAGGCTCCCCTTGGAATGTCTATATTTAATTTGCAAAATCCAAGCCAACTTAACAGCAGTCACCCTTTATTCTCTCTGGGCTCCACATGTGATGATGAGCTTGTCTGATGCTCTCAAAGTTTACCTTGCTGCCCTACTTCCGTCCTGTCGCTGCACTGCATGCTGTGTTCACATGCAGAGCAGATGACTGAGTGTCGTACGACTGCTGCGCTGCTGGAGGCGGCAATGCAGCTTCAGAATTGTTGACGGTGTCCATGTGAAACAATTTAATTCTTGGAAATTTGAAGGCATGGCACTAACAATATAGCCGCGGCAGTCTGCCATGACTGAGTCAATGTAGGGGAAATGCTGCTTTTTTCGGGGCAAATTCCTCCGCCTCTGACATGCTGTAATGAAAAAGGGAAACTTTTTTCTGTCGAACTTTAACACAACCCACTTTTCTCTCTATTACAGACACAACTATCAATCAATATTGTTATCGAATTATCAACCATCCCTAGATGTAACGATTCCTTATGATCTGTAAACTGGTGTGAACGCTCATTGAGAAATAAATCAATAACCAGATTAAATACCTGCAACTTTCTTTTTTTTTCCTTTTACTGCTTAAAATACTGATTACTACCTGCATGAAGTTAATCAGTTTCAAGACAGTTTTATAAACGTAGCAGAGACTCACAAGCTTTTCTATGACAAGTACTAGATCATTCCCCCTGCAGAGGAAACCAGTGACACACTTCAATGACATTTGCTACAGATTCACTGCAATCAGACGCACAATACCTCCCTGTCAGCTCCGGCGTTCCAACAAAAGACAGAGAGAGAT
Source organism: Atherinomorus stipes (assembly GCA_023101725.1). Taxonomy (NCBI): domain Eukaryota; kingdom Metazoa; phylum Chordata; class Actinopteri; order Atheriniformes; family Atherinidae; genus Atherinomorus; species Atherinomorus stipes. The sequence goes on from JALJCO010005574.1 coordinate 533,149, forward strand.
ATGAAGAAAGAAAGCTGGAGATGGAAGGAGGGAGCAGAGCAAGCAGGAAGGCAATGATAAATGAAGTAAAAGGCATTGTTCCTGTTTTATGAGCTGATGAAAAAGACAGGACAAGCTACAAGGAACATAGCACGGTCCTCTGCTACCATCATGTTATGGAGAGCAGCCATGCATAACATGCATTCATCTTGAAGAAAAATGGTGAACAACAATTTGGAATTGCAAATCAAATCTCATCTGCTGAGTACAATGCCTGTCAGAGAGGTTATCAACCTTTTCGGTTGGATGCACTAGCAAAACTAAACAGTTCAAGTCCCAACAGCTCCAAATCTCTGACCCATGGCCATTCTATGAGCTTTAAATGTGTCTTAAATTCATTGTGATTAAACAATCCAATGTCAGGGCTGACGAAACTGGCACCCACGGCATGCTGCTCTGATTCCTCTATACCCACATCCCCTGGTCATTTAGCTTACAGTACACATTCCACACATTGTACATCATTCAGCAAGTTTGGACTGCCCTCTGAACTCTGGAGTGGTTTTACTTCTGCACTTCTTCTCAGGATGCGTAGAGCAATGCCAAGTGAACTCTGATTTCAGGATTTAATAACCAAGACAAACTCAAATTCAGCTCATTTTTTCTTCCAAGGCAACTGCGGCTTCTTGGGGAAAGATAGAACATAATCAGAAATCAATTATGAAGGAGGGAAGGAGCTCAAAAAGGGAATGGATGTTGACTTCTGATGTGCAGCCTAAACTTCAGTAGAAATATACCAAAGCAAAATACACCAAGGACAAACATTAACTGTGCAAAATTCATTGGAGACTAATTCAATGAGGTCAGTTCTACTCAATGCAAAAGCCAACCTGGAGTCCAGCTTTTCTAAAGAAGGTTTTAATCACTTCAAATTAAACAAATGTGTTATGAAACTAAAAGGATTTTAAAAGCTTTCAAAACTTTTTTTTTTTTTTAATCTAGCTTATTTAAACTCCCTTTGAATATAAACAGCCCATAAGTGGATGACATCTTTCATCTCATCTTTCATAGTAGAATTATTTTGGCAATATCATCTATGATGATGCAAAATGAAAGGAATCATGAAGTGCATGTGAATTGTATGTACCGGTTCTTGTTTTAGCATGTTAGCTTTCCGTCCAAATCCTGCCTTTGTTTCTCCTTTGTCACACATTCTGGCATGTCTGATCGAACTGGTACTTCAGGTGATGCTTGCCAACAACGATGAGGCGATTATCTGCACCAGCTGGTATAGAAGTTCAGCTAGCCTGTCATTCACAGCAGCTGTGATTTAATCGGAGCAGTGTGCCAACCAACATGCCTCTTGTTGCATGTTGTTAGTGTTTAACCCTTTGAGCCCTGCGACTATTTTTAGCTCTCTGCTTGAAAATTGCATAATGAAATGAGTAAAAGACCTTGTAATCGCTGCAATCACAAGGTCTAAATCAGGGGTGGGGAACCTTGGCCCTCATCCTGCTGCTCTTCCACTTGTCCTTGCTCCTACACACCTGATTAAAGTCAATGAGTCTCTGTGCAGAACTTGATTGGCCGTTAGATCCATTTGATTTGAATCAGGTGTGCTGGAGTACGGAGAAATGGAAAGCCTGAAGGGACACCGGCTCTCGAGGACCAGGGTTCCCCACCCCTGGTCTAAATAAATACATTTGAAGTCCTAGTAAAGGGAACACTTGTGAAATTTGTTAAGCTATCGGTATATGTTACTGATACCTGCACAAATGTAAAAAGTTTCAGGGTTGCCTATAAAAAAAATAAATACATAAAAAAAAAAACACACACACACTTCCAGGAGCTCTAAACGGCTATCAGGTCACATGTGGACATTTTCTCTGCAAAGCTAATTCTGATAATGAATTAAATTAAAAATGCTTTATTAATCCCTGAAGGGAAATTCAATAAAGCAGAACAAAATTATAGAAGTTGAGGTTTAGGCCAGATCTCTGTAACAGCCACTTGTGACACTATCTGTCCCCTTTAGGTAACATTACATATGTTCTAACTACCCTTACATTTACAACTCTGGTACAACCATAGCATTTGGTTTAATTGGTTGCAGTATTCACAGATCTAGTTTTTTTTTTTTTTTTCATTGAGACATAGTGTCATCTAAGCAAAAGCTCACCTACATTTGGATTTTTTTTTTCTGTTAGACTCCCTAAAACCAATTGTGTACAAGAAAAAACAGTAAACAGAAATGATTTGGGTCAGTTTGATTTGAACAAATATATAGAAAAAAACATATATATATGATATATATATATATATAGAATAGAGATGGTGGACGAGAAGTTTTTTGCATAATTTAACACTTAAAATCTATAAAAAAAACTTTTTTTTAGAACTCATCTGGTCAGATGATTTAAATTTTTGAATTATGCTCAATTAGGGGGTGTGTTCTTTTGATTGACAGATGACAGTCTCGTGGCTAGTGGCTAGCACAACCGCAGGTTTTACCCAGCTAGCGTGCCTTAGCTTTAGCCTCCCTACCTCAGTGAACTCTTAGCTACAGGCAGGTCAGAGTTCAACGGGTGTCAATCACCCACCCCCACACTCACAGCCTCCCCCCACATCTCAGCCCCACTTCTGCACCCATTTTTGTATTTTCCGGGGAGTGATGAGGCATGTGACACAGCCAGGATGATGACCGTGGGTACCACCCACTGAGCTTCAATTCAGCTTTCCAGAAATCTTTGGGTGACATCAAGGAGGCGCCACGGAGGCATTTTTACATATAAAGTGTGTGTTTTTATCCCTACATTCAGGTGTTAAACTACTTTGTCAGGGCAACAGAACTACCATAGTGAGATACACAGACAGTGTATCACAGGGGTGCCCAAGTCCGGTCCTCAAGAGCTACTATCCTGCAACACACCTGAATCAAATGGCCAATTCTCCTCTTGAACATGTCATTCAGCTCTGCGGAGGTCTGGTAACGAGCTATTCATTTGAGTCAGGTGTGTTGGAGAAGGAATGCAACCAAAATGTGCAGGATAGTAGCTCTCGAGGACTGGATTTGGGCACCCCTGCTGTATCAGGACTGATTTTCATGCTGTGAGCCCACATCTTCAAGGGCACAAAAACTTCAATATCTGATTTTTTTTTCTTAGATGTGAACCTGTGCAACCTGCAAACATAAAAAACTGCCTGTGAACTGATGAATGTGATGTTTGTAAAAGCCTGCAACAAACTCTTGACTTAAGAAAAAGAGGAAAGGAAACTTTGCCTTAGATACTTAAAATATGACTGAGGGAAACAGAAACTGTCAATAGGTTTTTTGAGGAGTGGGCAACAATTCCTCTGATAGCTTTCAGTGCACAAAAACTAGATGGACCCTGAAATAGCTTGTATTGTATCCACTAACTTCATAAATTGCCAGAGGACAACATGAGACTTACTGGATCAGCAAAACATATCAGAAACTGTCAACACGCAAACACCTTAGGATATAGTACTCAGACTATATTAATCTCTGTGATATTAATCATGGATTACGACACTGTCTATTTCTGAGGAGGATGACAGTGAAAAAGTGATGTGTCATGATAACAAATGATGTGCTGGATTGACTAAGATGAGCAAGTTGTTCCTCCTGTTAAAGAATTGTGAGATTGGGCAGTTCGAAGCTTTAATCACTTTTGCGCCGCACTTTATTACAACTATGGATTTTTACAACTTTCAGTAATTCTCCCAGTTAAGATCGTGGATCGAGTGCAATCATCATCAAAACACTGACAGCACTTTACCAAGAAAAACTCATAATGGGGTTTTGCTCTTGTAAAAAGCAGAATTGTGAAGGGATAATTTTACCCAGAAAAAAAAAAAAAAGTATTAAAAGGGAATATCTTTTCGTTGTCCTCTTATGGGGGAGCAGTAGAAGTTTTAAACGCATCACACAAGGGTGTTTGCCATGACAAATAGTCATATTTTCACTCTTCTTTCAGCTCTTTATTGGTTTCCACCAGGGTTAATCTGTCCGTTTAGCTGCTTAATGATCTGCTTTATGCAGATTCTCCAGACACTGCAGCCGACGAAGTTTGTAGGAATGCTGAAAGCGAGATCTGTGGGCCAGAACAACAAAATATGAGCAGTATTTCCATAAAATTGTCATCAAAACTGAAGCAAACTTTCAGAATGTTGCTTAATAGAAAATGTGAGTCTGAAATTCTTCCATTATCTGGTTTGGATTCAGTAAATCAGGCTGTTTGTGTTGTTAAAATAGCAGAATAGAGAAAGTGAAGGCTTGTCATGCTGTGTTGCGCGCTGACGCAGGGGCACCACCTTGGGAGGATTGTGCTCCTGTTTCCTTGCTTTAAAAATAATGTTGTTTGGTTAGACTTTGTTTGGCTAAAATGGTGAAATTTAGTAAGGATGGGAACAGATGGAGAAAGAAGAAAACATAAGAAGATGAAGCTTACTGGGAGTAGCAGAATCAAATAAATGAATGCAAGATCAGCTACATTAACATGCTGGTACAGCCCTGAAATCGGATCCCTTGCAATCCCTATTTATTAGGTTATTTACTAATGTAGATCCTCGGAGGATGCCTGGTTACATTTGCATGTTAGCACTCATTAAATATGACTCATTTCTACAATTTGCCATCACATACAGACACACACATTCCCAAACACACATGCTTTTGTAGTGATTGTGTTATCCTGAAGCTGTTTTCATACTTGTCACTTGAAGTTCATTTAGTTCATTCATTTAGTTTTCTTACATGAATCATTGAATGTTTTATGTTAAGTTTCTTAAACATAGGAGCTGGGTTTTCCCTTTTGGGTTTTGACTCAACAGTTTTTTTTTCTATCTGATGCTTTTCGGGGCCTCTTCATCTCTTCAATTTCTCCTTTTTTTTCTTTTTGTCACTTCTCCCTCTTTGGTTCCCCCTGTCAGATTCAGCAAAAATATGTAATTCAGTGGCACAGTAATCAAATGAAAAAAAAAAAAAAAAAAACTTAATTTTCAAGGGAACCTGGAACCCACAAGGGTTCATTTCCTCTCTATTCATAATATTTGGATGTGCCACCGATCCGACCTAATGTCGGTATTGGGCTCTGATATGTATCCAATTTACAGGTCAGATATTGGGCTGTATTCCCAGATTCACCTTACCAATCCAAAAAGGGACCTTTCTGGTCAAATTCTAAGTATTATGTGGATTTAAGTCTAACAAAATAAGCTGACACAGAATCAGTTCATGAAATATTTCCATTAGAACTTGCAACTATAATTGATTTAGTTATAATTTGGATACATTTCACTCTGGAAACCTGAAAAAACAAGACAGAAAATTGAAATGTGTGGATACTCAAGGTTTCCTGGTTTCCAAGTTTCCACAAAATAGTGCAGTAGACTGAAGCATTCCAGTGGAGTGGCAATTTTCTAGCAGACAAGGGGGAAATTGGAGGGAGTAGCCCACAAAAAGTTGTTCCAGATCGAATTTTGGCCAATCAGTCTGTCTGCCAATGATAGCTCTAGAAAACTCTGAAATACTGTAATCCTGTGTGGCAACTCACATATAGAAGGTGAAAGAAGACGTGGGAATCTATAACTTGGCTTGTTTTTATCCACATGCTATTAAAGGAGCTGTATCATGAAAAATGGACTTTTAAAGGAGTGATGACATCGCAGTAAAAACGAGTTCATGTTGTTGGCACTGCTGCATATGTCAATTCTCCAAAAGAAAAAAACAGCATTTTTTTACAGCGAGGGATTGTTTTGAAATGCCAGACCTCCCTTCTTAAATAAAACAGTTGGGTGTGGTAATGATCAGGGCTTCAGACTGCGACCAAAAATTTGCTCAGTGCGCCTAATTTTTTCCTTGGTTGCACCAATGCGCCTAACATTGCAGGTGCAGAACAATTTTCTCAAAATGTGTCTTTTCTGTGTTTATTTCCCTCCTAACAGAGCTCAGAGAATAACGCTGATAAAAGCCCACAGAAAGGGCGAGTCTTCATCTCTAACTGGCTCTGATCCACTCTCAACACGTGAACGCCGTGATGCGCTTTAGTTTGAAATAAAGACCAGCGGGTCCTCAGACTGCAGTGAAGAACGACACAGACGAGACTCGCGGAAACAATCAATTGTAAAACGTGGAATATGGTGCGTTCTGCTCAAATGTGGTTGTCATCAACTATCTTCATGAATTTAACAGTTTTGTCTGAGTGACATGAAGCAGAAAGCCGGATGAGCGTGGATGCGCTGTGAGGCTGCAGCCTCCGTCTGTATGACATCACCTTACCTCCAAAGTCCTGCTGCAGGTCCAATTTTAGGCTACCGACCCGCACCTATCTGAATCTGTTTTTATGATTACCAAACCCGAGCCTTTCCACTGTTGCCGGTCAGGTCTGGACCCGACCCATGGATGTAGGCTAGAACCCTTTACTTTTCTTTATTTGTTCTATTATCTAATGTATTCTAGAGATTATTTAATAGTATTAATAAAGAAATCCAACTCTAATGAGCTCTAGGATCTGAAAGAGAAGCTAGGGATGGGCGATACCAAAATTTTTCATGTCGATACGATACCAGTAGTTTATGGTACTTTTTTCATTGATAAAGTACCATAAACTGACACTTTTGATCTCTCAAAACCTCATTATTGCAGTTTGCATTGATATCTTGAATCCAAGGGCAATATTAGATAAAAGTAAAACTTGAGAAACAATAATAAACTATATTGAAGATATTAAACAAAAATAAGATTTAAATCTTCTTTTAGTTATCAAATAACTCAAGCACAGTTTAAGATCATTTAAATATTTTCAGTGGAAAATGTTCAAATATGAAATGTAATAGTGATATCATAAACTTACCAAAACATAATGTGCAATAACCTGCATTAAAGTACTAAAAGATACCAAAACATCATCATCATCACAAACAGTAGCATCATCCTCATGACATCTGATAGGCTACCACCATCATGTGATACAGAAGCTAGAATGGTATCAGAATACTCAAAAAAGTATAGATTCAGATATTTTGTCTGGCTGGTATTGAAGTAGCGACTCCAGGGTATCGATATGCCCATCCTGAAGCTTCACAGCCTCAAAACATTTCAGGTTGAAATGTTTAGATTCATGAAGTTCAGTGAAGCTTCCCCCTAAAAATCTTTTTTTCTGCTGACAACATTAAAGATAAACAGTTTTCTAAAACCTCATTAATCCTCATAATAACTTCAATAACCATCACTGTCTAAGTAAAACGATTAAAAGAAAATCCTTAAACTGGATTAAAATGAGCTGCACACAGCGATGCTGGAAACAATGAGGTGCACCTAAAATTTTTGCTGGTGCACCCAAATGACAAAGTCAGGCGCACCGGTGCAACCAGTGCTGAAAGTTGGTCTGAAGCCCTGATGATATGCAGCTTTACCCGGAGACCAAGTTGACTTCATTTTGATTGGCTACACCTTATTTGGCTATAACCTTATATAGAGAAACTAGGTCAAGCTGCCCTAGTGGTCGAACTTTGCTAAAGGCTACACGTTAGCAACATGTGCATTTCAAACAGTGAGTTATGTTTATCAGACAAGACAGCATTTCGAAAATAAATAAACTTACAGTTAATGACAATTTTGTGGTCGCCCCCCTTAGTGTTGCCGCAGAAGTTTTCTTTTAAATCCATTTGTTTGAAAACCCAGACCAGACTGCGTACAGCAGATCTTATACCCAAAAACCCCAGAAAAGTGAAATTGGATGTCATGGTACCTTTAAGAGCTTTTAAGCATATTACTGTGTTAGTTCCTTATAAAACTTCATTTAAAGGGGTGATATTATGCCCCTTTTTCCCCATCTGAAACTATTTTTTAACATTTTAATGAAACGCCAAAGCCATGGTTTGATCAAATCACGCCCTATCTACAGCCCCTCAGCTGCAGCCTGCCTCCTTATTTTCCCTCCTCCTCTGTAAAACTCCTCTGAATGGGCGTGGACTTTGTTGAAGACGAGCAGCTGAGGCTCAGCCAATCACGCCACACTTTACTTCCTGGAGGCAGGCCGTTTTATTCTCGGACCAACACGGCTTTTCGTTTCCATGGCAACTGTACGTAGCGTGCTGAGGCAGCGTCGTTTCATTCTGGTCGCACATTACACAACGTGTAAACTAGTTTATATACATATATATATATAAAAATAAAATTACAAATACAAATAAAAAATAAAAAAAAAAAAAGCTCACTCATTTTATTTTCAGCTAAAACTTTGCAGTCTAGTAAGACTGTTTTTTCACTTTACTTAGCAGAAATTGAGCATCGTTTTGGCGAAGTAGGCTCACTGTAACTGTAACAGGCAATGGCTAACGACCAAACTCGGGCAGTCGTGCAGCCTTACCTCTACGAGCCTGAACCCGACCCCTGAACAAGAAGCAGCCACTGAAGAAGAACAGGTTGCAAGACTTCAGCAAGACGTTGGTGAATGGTTAGTCTGCAGCTTACAGTATATGTTGTTGGCTGTCACATAGGCTGTAGTACAAAATGAAGTACTGACAGGCACGATTTAGATGTATTGCAACGTGCTATATACAGTAGCCAATGTTGTTCCAATGTTTTCTTTCTTGTTTCCACAACCTTTGAAGGGACTGATTTTATGTATATATGCGTGTGTGTGTTTATATATATATATATATATATATATATATATATATATATATATATATATATATATATATGTACACACACACATATATATATGTATGTGTATACATATACTTATGTATTTATGTATGTGTATATACTGATATATATATATATATATATATATATATATATATATATATATATATATATATATACACATAATCAGTCCCTTCAAAGGTTGTGGAAACAAGAAAACATATGCATGTACATGTATGCGTGTATAAAACCTTTTGTCTTTGTAGTTAATGTAGTTTAAAGCATTGTTACCTGTTCAACCAAACCTTTGACTGAAATGCTCAACAGATGTAGTTATAAACTAAAGACTTTTTCAGCTTATCTGGCATAAATCGTTATCTTCTACATGAGAAAGTAATGTCATTCATAGCCAAGCATGCAGATTCATTATTGCTATAAAATAAACTCAGTTTGAACTGACATGATTGCATAAGGCGTTAGCCAATATAAAAGATTATGTATGTCTTCAGTCATGACAAAATGATCCTGTAACGTTATGATTTTTCATACAACAGGTGTACTTGTGGAAACTGTGCAAAAATGCCCACTGAGGCAGAGAACATCTGTTGCCAGGAAATACCACAAGTATGATAATTATTAAATACTAATTACACTATCACTTTCCTTTCAAAGTTCCCCTTCAATGATAAATTTCTGTTTTTCAAGGTTTCAAGACGACTTACACAAGTACCTGACCGGCTAGGATGTATGGTGGACCATCCCGGTCTGGAGCCTGTATGCTTAAATGTCTATTCTTTACAGAATGCATTTAATATTTACAGAGCTGAGTACGGGCCTTTGCAGATCAGGGGAATAGAGAAGTAAGTTTAGAACATTTCATGTTGGTCAATCTGTCCACTTTTAAAGCTGTTCATTTGTACAACAGTGAATTCACAACCACTAGTTTTTTTGTTTTTTTTTCATTTTAAAAATATGTCAAGATTGTGTGTGATATAAACATTTATTACAACACTCAACAACGATAAAATAAAAAGACAGTAAAAAGGAATGCTATAGATAACAGTGTTATCTTGCCAGTCGTTTCAGGTACTTGGCATATAGAAGCTTCGTCAGCTGGTGCTGGGGCTATTTGGGTAGAAGAGTCCGAGTTGTTCTACCCTCCTGCGTTGTCCTCCGTATCAGAAGGGAGTTCCCTGACATGGAAGGACAGTATACTGGCTTCAGACCTGCCCTTCATTAAACCTTGACACGAAGGCTGAAATCACCTCCAACTTGTCTGGTTTCTCAAACTGAGTTGTCAGGTTTTCAGGGATGGGGATGAGAAGCATCTCATCCACATATGGTCCTGGATCCTGGAAAACTTTGTCCATGATCAGGTCCATAAGCTCACTGGTGTAGTCTGACAGAAAAATAAAGTAAAAAAGGATTAATAAGGAAAGAATCCCTTAGCTTTTGTAAAGAGTAATTAAAAATCTTTGTTAATATGTAATTGAGTGATTTTTGCTTTTGATATTTTTGTTTTCATGCGAACACCTTTGAAAATTATTCAATAAAAATGTCAGTTCAACTTACTGAAAGTTGGATCCACCTTGACTGGTTTTGCTGTGCATTCTCCTTTCTTTGTTTTTGGGAAAACAAGCTTATAAAGCAGGTCACCAGAGGAGGATGTTGCTTGTGGACGGCTAGAGTTCTCATTGAAGTGTAGAGCTGCCAGGTACAGCCTAGAAATAGTAAAAGTGAAAAACAAACAAAAAGAAAAAAGCTGCATTAATTAGTGTATTTGCTTGGACAATTGTTGGACACCTTACAATAATATGTAGTGACAACTGTTCACCTGCATAACATCCCAAGAAATGGAAAGACAACATTTTTGGGTGCAAACCGGAGGATGACACTGTGAAAGGACTCCAGTGATGATGTCTGGTACAGCGGGCTCAGCTTCTCAACGTCTTTTAGGATTCTTTTATTGGTCATCACTTTTTCTAGCTTGCAGAATGCAGGTGTCGCTGTAGACAAACAATCAAATTCATATTTATAATTCTGAAAATACAGAAACAGCCCTTGTTCACTGTGGTGATGTTGGGCTTCAATTTTTTTTTTTTTTTAATAATACCTGCTTTCAGCCACTTGGTTCTGTCCCTTGTTGGGCGTTGTGTGTGCAAACACTGGGGGAAAATGGAATTGTCATGCGTGTGGATGTCCAGGATGTGATTTGTAATGGAGGTCCATTTTGCCACTCTCTCAGGTCCTGACGAGGAGGAGGCCGCAGTCCAGTAGATATGATTCTTGATACTCCTTAGCCACTTTTTAATTTCCTCACATTCCTTATTCTGTGAGATCTTAACGAGCTTCTTGGAGATTCCTAAGATCATGAAGAAATGTACACTTATTACAAAAGATACACATTTTACAGAAACTATCAAACTAACTTATGTGATTTCAAAAACAAGGCTTTCAAGTACATTTTAAAAATTTCACTTATTGTCCATAAACATTCATAAACTTGGATGTCAAAAGCAGATGAACATTGCCAGAAGAAATATTAACACATTTATGTGTTTAACTAAATTTTAATGAAGACATCAGTACCTTTTTCAATGTGCCAGACATCATAGTAATGAGTCATGTTGGTCTCCCTCAGAAACTTCTGGATCTGAGGGTGACGGTCTGTGACTATGCTGTCAATAGTCACACCACGTGCTTCCAGGAAAGACAAGCTCCGCTTCAGACCCTCCTTCTCCATGTGGTTACTGCCACCGACTTCATTGCTCTACAATACACATGATAATAGAATTAGTAAAAATGATTATATTTCAATTACATTTTCAACTCCTCTATGCTTAAGATTGTGTTTTATATTTCAGTTTTACATTTGTGTTCTTCAGAACTCCCTGTATTTCCATCTTGTCAAGCTGCTAGAAATGTTCACTTCTATTGGTGATGACAAAAGTATCAATCTATCTTTATAATTATGAATAATGTCATTCTCTGAAGTGTTGTGAAAACCTAAAATTTAATACTCTGAATGTAGAATGACACGTCTTGTCCTCAATCTTTACAAGAATTGGTCCAGGGTTCATTAATATTCAAATGCTTAGTCAATAGCCAGATTTTCCTGTCATTTCTTGTTATCACCATCTTTCAAAAGAATGTGAAAATATTGAATGGCTGTACTTCACAGATTGATCTAAAAAAATCTGGTAGTCTACAGTCTTCTGTAAGCAACCTAATTCATCATTTATCTACAAATTTCTTGACATCAGCTCCGTGAAGAAAGGTGTCAGTTGCTCACCTGCACCAACTGCAGATCAATGACTTTGCCGCTCCGTAGGTTCATCATGGTGTAACAACCAAACTTGGCTGAATGACCTGAAATGAATATATACTAAAATAAGAGATCAACACACTTTTTCAAACATCTTCCATTTTTGTTGACTGAATTACCCCAAACTGGGTAAAAACTGATATAATACCTGGTGAGTCAGCCCTCATGTCACCTCCAACGATGACACTTTGCTGTTGACTCAGCTGCTCCAGCATCACACTCTGTGTTGTTTGCCATGTATGTACAATAGCCGGCTCTATGTAATCCTTGCATGCCTCCGGAAGGTATCATAACCATGCACACTCAAATGCATAGCCCTGAAGACCTGCAATTAGAAACAAGTGTAAAGTTAAAAATTTTATACAAAAGTGAATGATTTAGTAACAGGGTAATTATTCCTTATTTCTTGACATAATATATTGTATGTAGTATAAAATAGACAGTTCAATCAATATTTTTTTATAATCATCCATTACCTTTTCAATTTTGAAGAATGAGGAACCAGTGATGTACACCGCAGATGACAGTTGCAGGTTACCAGCCGGAGTACTCCCAAGCAAAGGCTGGCTATTCCATTTACGGAAGAATTGGCAATGTGAACACATCTGTTGTACAGATATAAATGTGCCCAATCTTCTTGTTCTCACATCTGAGACTCTCTGACACACAGGACACTTCTGGAAAAGCTCCAAAAGACGTTCTCGTAGACAATATATGTTTGTGTCTTTTGAGGAGAGATGGGAGCTTCACTCCTGTTGAAATAGAAAATAAAAAAACAGAATACGTATAAACCTGTATTGCCATTGGGAACATATACACAAGTGCATAATGTTCAATAACAGCCAAACCTGGTGAAATTAGCTTACATGTCATCTGGTGACTCAGTGAGGATTGTGATGGAGTCTCCAGGATCATAGGTTGTATCATGTTGCTCTTTCATGGAATCCAGTAATTCAGATGTTCCCTCTAAAGGATCCACACTGTCGTCATCCTCCAGCTCAATTCTTCTCCTCTTCTGCTGTGGTTTTTTGGTGTGGAGGATAATACTGGTTGAAATGATGTCACAGAAGTAGTAGCAGTGGCAGTACAAACATCTTAGGTAAAACATTTGTCTGTGTACCTGTGGTATATAAAACATTTGATTACATAGCAGAACAACATCAAATATCTTTTAACAAAGAAAACTGATTACTGTCAACAATTACATCAACAAACCTTTGCTTCTGTGTGAAGGAGCCAGTGTTTTTATTGAAAGTTGTGTTGCCACTGTGCACTTCTTCAGGCGGTAGTCTGAAGGCCACATCTTTGTACTTTAATGACTCTCCATGAAGTTTTGACTGAAGAGAAAGGACAAAAATTATTCATTAACATTGTAGAAATAAGCTACAATTTGGTCATATACATCTGTATAAACTTTGAAAACTTACGAGTAACAGCACACTTCATTTTATATATTCACTATAGTATTGTAAGACAAACATGCCAACTTCAACATCCTGACCACAAAGCTGACTACCCCGTCCATGTCTGTCAGTTTTTCAGTGTAATATAGAATGATGTAGAATACCTTTTACTCAAATATAATTTTTCTATGTGCAATTACTTTACAAGTTATAGGCCTCACAAAATTGAGCCAACAATCATAATTATAGACTTGGTGAACAGTCATGTATGACCGTCACTAAGCCATATTCCAGCATAGATGATGAAAATCTAGTTATATCAGCAAGGTTCCATTTAAATCAATTGTTTTGGTCCACAATCTGCCCTTCATGATCACAACCTAATTTTAAGCGGAGATTGAATGATTTCATATTGATAGCTCTGACAGCTGAAAACGTATTTGTTAGTAATTGCGTTCTGATTTGACCAAGAGTAGCAGACAGATGGCAAAAGTCGGACGCAGCTCGTCCTCATTTTCACATACTAAAGCTGAATGAACACATATGGTCATTAAGTGACTACAAATCTATCTTAAATGGTATATTTAGCGTTTAGTTATAGTGACCGACCAGGGAAGAGAAATGGTTGTGTGGGCGGACATTACTGTACAGACCCGCAGCTCAGTGACATCACAGATACTCACATTATAACAGTGAAAGTTCGTGCTTGCGCGGTGTAATCCTTTATTCCAAGGTCTCAATTTATTAGTTTTGAATTTCATGTCAAGTTACATTCCCGATATATCTTTATGTCCAAGCCCACGCAAAGTTTTTGTTGCTACAGCTCATCTGACTCGGAGAAGCAGATTTGTTTTTACATGTGAGGTATTAACTGTTACAACACATAGCTTCTGCTGTTAACATTAACTGCTACACAGTAATCTGAATGATATTTTAAGTACTTACTTGATCTTCCTGTGAAGTCGGTCCACGAATAGTTGGAATTGACCCCTTTTTCAGAACTAGCTTTGTGGAAAATCCAGCTTTGAACTGCCCGAGGTTGGCGAAGCAGTCCGGTTCGAAATGGCTGCTGCAGACAAAGAGGTTTTTACCTACTTTGGCTGGAATTTCGCCATTATAAATTAATTCTAGCCAGGTAGCTCTCAAATCCTCAGGGATTTTATGCACTGATGTAGATATTTCTACACAGCCGACCACAGAACAACTAGCTTGCGATGTAGCTTTCATCTCGTCCTCTCTGACGGTGTCCGTCTCTGGCCGCAAAAACAGAGCTTCCAGTCTCACAGGCGGGGCGGGGCGGGGCTACCAAATGAGGTGGAGACATGGGCGGGTTGAAGACCAGCGAGAACTGACTGTGACGTATGAAATATGAGGAAGTGCCGTCCGATCGGAAAAATACCTCCTTTCAAAGTCTGAACCCCCCTCAATAACCCCGAGGTTGTTTTTTATGGGGTTTTTTGGTCTGTTTGTGACTTAAAACACTTCAAAAGGTTATTCCAAACACTTTGAAAAGTCAATTTTGCATAATATCACCCCTTTAAGTAGTTTTTTTCTTCATTTGTGCATATATAAGAAATGTATTTGAATATTCAGGCCAAGCTGTAGCTCCCTTAACACGACTGACTGATCACCTGTGTATGTAGCGAGGTGGCACCAATCATGAAGCGACAAATGCACATGTGCAGCATCGTAGCAAGACACCTACTTTGTGCAAGAGAAACTTGAGGAGAATCCTAACTTATCCACACTCTCTGAGGAAGAAAGTAAATGCCTTCGGGAAGATTTCCTCACAGTCAAACAGCCATCAGCTGACAGAAGTTTGCTATAGAGCTCAGAAGAAAAAGCTTTTTTATCATAGCTATGGACGGTGTGGTTGTGTTCGGCGTGGGAGTTTATTCATTGGACAATGAATCCACTTGCCAGAAGTGGTTAGATTTTATCTTCTGGAGCAGAAAAAACCCTCAACTTTGTGTTCTGACAACTTCATGAATCTCGGACAGTAAAGTTTTTTGTCTTGGGGATTACTACTGAAACTTGACATTGTTCAAATCATAAAAACGCCTCACTGACAGACAACAATGAAAACAGACAACAGTGAAAACATCTCCCAACTCAATGCTAACTGTTAGCCTATGACTTGCTTGCTAATTGACTTACTTGTCAGGGGTCTCTGTGGTACCGCATGTACTGTACATCAAACTCCATATCAGACTTTTGCTCAAGCGCGTACAGCTCCATAACAGGCTGCTCCATTTTATTCCATCGATCGGTGTCCGATCATCCATCAATGTTTACAAATAGCGCCCACGTGAGTGACGAAGCCGGTGCTCTAACCAAATGTGTTACTCTTCAGAATTTGTGTCTGTTCCGGGGTGATGTCATGAAATGGGCATAAAACATATCGCAATTGGTCGAGAGCTTCGGTGGTTCAGTGCAGTCAGTCATTTTACTTCGTTGTTGGAAATTCGAATCATAAAAAAACTAATATTTAACATCAAATTAGTTTCTATAGAGGCGAGGGGAACATACTTAGCTTATAGTAGCTACAGTTGTATAGTAGCTTGTGGCTGACTTTTGGAACGTTTGAAAAGCATGATACAGCTTCTTTAATATAATGGGATTTTTCACAGCTGAGATACTTTTACTGATGCATGTAAACATTTGAAGCATTTTCATACAATCATTTGGCAGCCATGATACTGGATGGGAAAAGTAGAATTAAATAAATGAATAAATAGATAAATAAATATAAAAAAGTTTCATTATGATGCCATCATGAAATGAATGAAATCTGAATTTAGGGTCTGTGCCTACAAAAGACAGCAAAACACTTGTAAGCAAAAACACACAAAAAAGCAGGTGTTTATGACACAAACTGAACTTTTTATCTGTTGATTCACAGTAGATTTTATATTTTTTAGCACTTGGAAATGTTTAAGAGTTAAAAAAAAAAAGAGACCACATCTCATTATGGACACAAGGTTGAATGTGGGCAACTTGCAGGTCAGAAGCTGAATGACCTCTTTAGAAAGGACTGGAAATGTTTCCCTTTCACAAAATTCAAGCTTTCTAAAATCTAAAAAATTGCTGAAATGTCAACTGTGCATCTACCAGGTGCTAAAAGGTCCGAGCTGTAGTGTCAGGCCTGTTGTCCGTGTAGACCTGTCCTGATTGACATGCGGCTGAGACGAGTCAAGTGAGGTGCAGTGCTACATAGTGCAAATCAAATAGTGGAGAGTAAAGGTCGATGGTGTGAGATGGGAGAGTTTAGCTTGTGCACACGATGAGTGATAGAGATTAAAGTGAAGGGAAAGCTCCTGGGTATCCAAAGACGGCAAGATTGATGTCGGCTGAAGGAAAAGTAAGCAAAGAGCAGATGATGAGGAGGATCAAGACACACTTCTGAATTAACTGCAGATTTCATTCTGAAAAGGCGCCCGTTTGAGCTCCTAAACTACCTCTATCTGTATTCAGCCCTCGACTGAGCAGAAAGAGTCTATCTTTACCCTTTTAAAGCCAATGTCCTGGGGGAATGTAATATTGACTGGCTCCTCAGCGATGCTTCAAACCTCCTCTGCAGCATTTTGGTCGCACCTCCACATGACACCGAGTTTCATTAGGTTCTCCCCTCCCCAGGGATAACCTTTAAAGAAATGGACAAACTTTGAGGCTGGCTTCTCTTCGGCTTGATCTGAGGGATATTTTTTCAGAAGACGGCTTTTCGCAGGGACCTGAAGTTTGTCTGTTCCAGGCTCAATCTGATTTGCCAGAAGCGATAAGGACAAGGCTCTCTTTCAAATGAGACTTAAGAAGTATTCAAGAAACGTGTATAGCACTGATCTTTGTTTGACACGCTGATAACCTGTCCTTCCCACTCTCAACTGATGTAAAAGAAATGAAGATGTAAAACAAGGACACGTTTCTTTTCATTTTAATCAAAGCTGTAGCATATTCAGCTTGGTTGTTTAAGGTGATACAGTCTGATTGTTCGAAAAGCATAATAGTGGAGCTAATAATTATTTACCAGGGAACTACTTTGTAGAAGCTACTTGCTTTGAACACTGCAAACAAAAGCCAGTCTATAATAAGTGATGAAAACACCTAACCATTGCTTAAAACCAGACTCACCCGCCAGAATCTCTTGGCCGTCTCCACCCTGGACGATTTCCTGCGAAGGCCCAGGGTCGTCCCCAATGGATGTTCGAACATCATTGTGAGGCAACTTGTGGCAGCTAGTTAACGTCTCCCTGCGTCCCAAGCCTGCTGTGCTGTAGACATTCCAGCTGCTACTCCCACAAGCTACTGTCTGCCTCGTCCACCCACAAGCTTTTTCGATTTATAAAGCAGCTGCCACACCCACAGTCATTACACTGTGCACTTCCCAGCAACATGTAAACAAAAACAACCCCCAGCCCCTCTGTCTCCAAACTCCGCTGCACAGCATGAACATTAACAGCCCCTAATGGAGGCCAGAGACAGCCACAGCCAGGATTAGCTTTCACTTTCTGCTCAGAGGAAACCCACTCCAGGGGAGTCCTCATAAACAGCAACTTACCGTCATCAGAGGAATGATATGATTAGAGGGCTTAAGCTAATGAGCGGGAGGAATCTGAGGCTTCAGATGCAGTAGGGGTGTAGAGAGGTGATGGAGGGTGAAACAGGTAATTCAACACCTCTTTGGGAGAGAACATCAGCGCTAAACTGTTTACTCAGACATTAGAGCTGCAGTGTAGTGGGGTGTCCCAACAGGTGAGAGGCCGATGTCAGATCAGATGTCTACAGCTGTGTCAGTGTGTCACAGCTGACAGCGTACAGCTGCGCAAAATGAAAAATAGTGTGTTTCTTCTTTTCTTGTTTTGTTTTTAAATCAGATTTAAAAAAAAAAAAAAGTTCAGTGTCACAACTTTCTCTTTGTTTTGGGCGGAGTGCAGGTGTAGCTACCAGCTGCACTCTGTGGAGCACACTATATCTAGCAGCTGATCCCAGAGAAACATGGTGGCATCGAGAATGTCCAAAGGGGATTTTACAAACAGGAGATACAGCGCCCAGGGAGCAGTTGGTGGGGGTTTAAGTCCTTGCTCAAGGTCCATAGTGGTTCAGTGCTGTATTATGCCTGAACATTTGCAAAATCCGCATGTGTCTGTGCAAAGTCTTGTGCTTCTGCTACCATTCTACACGAGTTGTCATCCCCGTGAAAATGTACCCCTTACCGCTCCACCCCCATGCGCCCAGACATGATGCTACACATGATGCTGCACAATATGGTTAAGATCAACTGTGCCATTGCGCGATTGTAATCAAACAGGTTTGAATTACATCTTTTTTTACAAGAACACCTGCTCCATCAACTTCTGGACCGATGTTGGGTGGGTCAAACAAGGTGTAGAGAGTGCAGAAAAGACCAATAAACATCGGACATTTGGGTGGGACCCAGATTGGGCAGCTGACCCCAAATACAAGGCTCAGCTGTATAAGACGGATTTAGGTGAGTTTCTCATAATAGCGCTAAAAGTAGAGTCCGGAGTTCCTCCACCTTACTGTTTCCAACAGTATTCGAACTGAGCGCTCCTCCCCTCGGACTAATGGCCGCCTCGTTCTTCAGCATATTCAGCTTCAAGCCTCTCCTTCAAAGCTCAAAGCGGGTAAAAGCCAAATCAACATGAACCCTGGTTTCCAGCGTGCACTATCTTGAAGCTCTTACCGAGGAGTACTTCCTTTTCTCCGCCGCATCTGCCGTTTTTGTCCACCCCCATTTTTCTCCCCTTTAGTATTGAAAATAGTATAAAGTATTGACCACCATCTTTAGTATCAGTCAATTAATCGACTAATCGTTGCAGCCCTACTCACAAACAATCTGTGAAGAGGCCTGTTAATGTTGATGAGTTGTTTTAAGGGGACTAGAGGCAAGACTAAGAAATGAAGCTCCCAACCACTTCAGGTAACTGCAGCCACGAGCCAAGCCGTCACGGGAGCGTGCACAAACTGAAGCTATGATGTTGCTTACTACGATTTTTCTTCGTAGTTACACTTTTTAGTGTCTTTGAGTTGATCTGGATCGTTTGCTGACGGCAGAAGAATCCATAACCATCGCTTACAGTGTTTGAATTTACCGCGACCGTCTTCTTCCTGTATCAAAACTGTCGGGGATGCGGATGCAGCGCCATTTGACGTCACATTCGCAGGGCAGCGCGGGAAATTTGGCCACCAAATTGCAGCGCTTTATGCAGCACACGACCTGTTCAAGGCAACGGAGAGAGACGTGGGTGGGCTCCTTCTTTTTGCGTTTTAACGCTTCATCACCAATAAGTATTAAAGTAAACTGGACATGCTTGTTTATTCTTTCGTAATTCCTGCCTCTAGTCCCTTTAAGTATTTGATTAAAACCCCAAAAGTAACCAAACCAGCACCTGAACCCAAAAAGAGATCCCCCAATGAACATCATCTCCTAAAATCAGAAATTATCTCATTGATTTAAAAGAAAGAAAAACAAAAAAGTAAAAATAGGCATTTTTCCCCCCAAGTTAATGCTAATGTATAATTTACCTCAATTGGAAAGAAGAAGAAAAAACAGAAAAAGGAGATAAATATGGGGTACCCCAGCAGTGGTTCTAATCTGTCTTTGTGAACCCAGTGTAGGTTATACATAAAAAACATGGCCATTTTATGTGCCGTTCCTCACCTACGATCAGCAGCCAAATAAACTGGCTGCCTGGAACTTCATTCATGAGAAAAGCTGGTTGTAAAAACGAGTTACAAATGAAACATAAAAATAATTAAAGCAAAAAGCAACAATGCTGCTGAAATGAAGGCAGGAGGAGAAAGCTGGCAGGGAATTGTTAGTTTCACAAAGTCATAAATTAGCAAGTGTTCTGTTCAGTTCTGTTTTGTTTTAAATCACAGTTGCTTCTTCTCTCATTTGTTAAATGTTGTGTTCTGCACCTCAGGTTCCCTGCAAGTAAGTAGCTGTTCTCCCCAGCAGACAATAATATAATGGGGCAGTTATCAGCAAATTAGCTGAAACTAATTCTTAGACATGCTCAATATAAATTAATCAGAGCAATAAAGTAATACTTCAAGTTAGCGCTTATGAAACCGCATAAGCTCCACAAAATAAAGAAAACTGTCACATAAAAACGATGCCCCATTATCATCACACACACACTTTAAGCCATTATCATCAGTCATGTGTAATAATGTATTAAATCAACACAAAAGCGATAATTCCATATTTAGAATATGTTTTCTCTCCCTCGTCTCTGCAGCAGACACGACTCGTGTCAGCAGAAGTCTGATGATAACAATTTCAACCTAGTCTGGAACTAATCTCCCTCAAAGCTGAAGCCAATAAAATATGATAAAACCTCTTTTGATGTCCACTGCAGTCATCATCAAGTTGCTTGCATGCATAAGAAAAGAGGCTCTTCACATTTTCAACAGGCAAAGAAGACAATTGCTTCATGCATGAGCGACACACCTGTGTGTCTAGAGTGTAGGTGTGTACACAAATGCAATATCGGCCCACTCTAAAGTTACATGCACATATTCAGTAATGAAACCCTGCACGTTTTGCCACCAGCAATCTGATTTGCATCACCAGCCCACACACGGGGACACATGTTTTAAACAATAGAATCGAAGCATCATTTATTCAGCTTTGTTGGTGATTTAACAGTGCAGACTTTGGTTTGATATGTTTCAACTCTTAGGAAGGACTTCCCTTGACCATGAAGCTAATCAAGAACACTATAAAACTCACTTTAATCAGTCTGAAATAATCACAAAATCCCTTAAACGCAGCCATGCATAATGTTCCCTGTTTAAACAGCAGAGACAGCCTCAATGAAAGGAGCACTAGACACATTCTTTTTGGCTCGTGCAAGTTTTTCCCTAATTATGCCACAAACTAACTGGTGGTCTTTAGAGCTTAGCAGTGCTCATTTTGGCAGCACAATAAAATGAAAAAGGGAGTGTTAACAAATATGACAGAATGTCACGGTTTTGCTGAACAAAGCCTGTAACTCATAACTGACTCAGTCAGGAGTTTAGTCTTGGATTTTAAGCTGTGAATCTTTTTTTAAAACCATTACAGCACCTAATACTAACCTGTGTGTAGTGGCTGAGTCAGAAGCACTTACAGCACTTACCGGATCTAATACGATCCAAATTTGCGTGTAGTAATTTGCCCGCACAATCTAGAATTTTGCACTGAACCACGGTTTGCGCATGATTTACAAAGAAGGATCGCACAAATGTCAGCAGGTGCAAACGTGGAAACACGTCTATATAAATGGGGGTTTTGCATGTGGTGAGTTGCGAAAGACGGCAGCGCAAAAGGAAATATGACCCACAGAGGGAGATATTAGTGGAGGAGGGAGATGAAAATACTAATTTAAAAAATATAAAAATTTAGATAATACAACAGGTATCTGTGCAGACCCTCAGAAGTGGCCAATTTATGAGGACATGGATCAGGAGTTGCTAAACAAATGAACGTATCTGCAGGTCCGACGTGGTCTCTGTTATGCATGAGGTGCGCAGTTTGGCACAATTCCAACGACTTCAGAGGCTTGCGCTGCCAGATGACTGTGATCCTGTCCACCCACTAAAATCCAAGTTAAAATGTAACGTTGGCAAAAAGGGGAAACAAAAAAAGACACAATTAAAGGTTGAATATGGAACATTTTTATTAAAAGCTATATTTTTTCAAAAATAATACCTCCACAGGTCGTTTGGGAGTGTACAGAATGAAAGTACAACATTTCCCAGAAAAATTATATTTAGCCTAAAAATAATTATAAAATAATTTTTTACGGGTTCGATAATGGCATTTTTTTTACGTCTATAAGCCAATACACGCCGCCATTGCGGGTTGCCATATACGATCTCTGTGTGGAAACAATATTTCGGTCATAGTCAGGCTTGTACAGGGGAAAACCGTAGAGACGACCAGTGAAGCAGCTGCTTCAGAGCCCTGGAGATATTGTTATCTGTTTCTGGAGGAGGAGTGACCTGAGAAGAGCAAAACCTGGAGTAAATTTAGGTGAAGACTTCACTAAATGGACCCACATAAACGTTTTCCACGGAGTAAAACACTGAAATGGCGACTTTCCTGCTGGATCGGTAAGCTAGCTTGTTTGCTAACATGGCTAACGTTAGCTGTCAGTTATAAACTCCTGTGCGTTACTTGTTAAACATGCTGCAGGCTGTTGGTCACTTGTGTATCGGCAGTGAGCCTGGCATCCCAGCGGCTGGAGTTGTTTTTCTGCCGTTGCAACTACAACCTAGACACACGTGATGTCGCTGTTCTGTCCGTATTCCATATTCAACCTTTAACGCAGCTTTAGTTCTCATTAAGCACCACAGTGGCAGCAAACTTATATTTTACACCCGTGTCATGTTAAATAGTGGTGTTTGCTGTGTTGATTTTTATTGAATTAAACAATGAGAACTAAATATGTTGCCCTTACCGCCCATGAAAAAGGATTTTGAATCAGATTTCTGTTTTTTTAGATGTGCTAACAATTTACGCAAAAAAAAAAAACCCAATAAAACAGAAAGGCAATGCATCTCACGGTTGATAAATCAATTTGCGAGAGCTGAATTGATATATTTACATTTTCTCCTCCCATCGTGCACAATTGTGTGTAAACGCCCCATATTGCATATTCATAGCAACAGAAGTGCAAAATAGATAAGACGCGCAATTTAGCACATTTGAAAGACCAAACCCTTTAAGCACGCTGTTAGTAATTTAGTTTATGCAGTTTTCTCCGTGATGAGAGAATGCACCTTTTTATACACACAAACCTTTGATAGATCCAGCCCACAGACTTTAATTTCAAAAGTTGAATTGTTTACAGATGTTCAGTTTTCTCACACTTTGAAAAAAAAGCACAATTTCTATTCAGGAAGTCCAAAAGCTGCCATACATTTGAGTCTTTGTTTCAGTACAGGAAAAGTCTATTTGTTTTTTCCCTAACCTCAAGTGCTCCTTCAGCACATTCTTCCCCACACCAATCTCCCAGCAGGCGCCCTCTCCATCTTCTTTCTTCTGACATGCAGGACTTTACAGTATTTATCAGCAAAGTGTATAATTCAGACTTTGTCCAGCTACTGTTGCAGCCCCATTCAAGGTCTCCCTCCAGTCAGCGCAAGGCTGACAAATACTGACAGAAAAAGCGTGCAGGCTGCATTCTGTGGCTGCTATATGGTTGACAGCCCCTGAAATGGATTACTAATGGATCAGATGGAGCCAAAACACAAACTACCGCATGCGGAGGGACATCGGGGAGGTCGCTACACGTCTTTCTGACAAGAAAGAGACAGATGAAAGATTACACAGCGATCAACAGAATAAGAGAAGAGAGCAACATAAAGGAGGAAAGCATGAGAAAGTGACTCCTCTGGAAGACTCAGAGGCACTTTGGTGGAACGGTAAGCTCGTCCTCTGGAGAGAAAAATCCACTGGGATGGAGGAAATAAGCTACAGTATTCTACCCTGCATCCCTACAGACAAGACAGACAGCAATGCTTGTGAGGTAATCATCTCAGATGCCGCAGCATCTGGAGGGTATCATTAACATGTTATCTGCACTTTATATGCCGTTGGATTGGAGGTGAAGAGGAAGCCATGTCTGCAAGGCCAAACAGCTTCAAAATATGTGAAAGGAGATTGTGTAAGTGTTTAGTATTCACACACATTCCTCGGTGTCCCTGAGTGCTTCGTGCTGGGTTGCTTCGAAAATTGTGCTGACACAAGCCAAACGCCTATCACATGGGAGCGTCAGTGGTAGCGATCAAACTCCTGCAGACCCAGGCCCCACAAAGCTCATTTACTACCCCCCCCCCCCCATCCTCTGAGACCTCTCATACCACACTGGCAAGATGCTATAACCACTTAATAAATATCTCAATTCAATTTCCCTATTGCAGAGGATTTAAATGTAATATACTGATTTAACCTTTTCAGGGCACCTTAAAGCACGAGAGAGCCAACCATGATTAAAATAACCCTTCAGTTCTGGCCCATTTACAATCACAATAGTGTTGTAACACACATCTTTATGAGGTAATAGAGTTTAAACAAGGACCTTTGAGACAGCTATTATTTCTGGTACAGTTAAAGACACTCAGCTATTTGATATATTAGATTTGGAAGCTAGAAAAGGACAGTTATGAGTATTTGATTTGAATGCAAGTCCTAATTATGACACAGCAGAAATGAAAGGATAGCTGACAAAAAACCACACACACTTCCCACCTTTTGAGTCTTAGCAAAAGTTACGTCCAGCAGTGAGCTGGTCTGATGAGTCATGATGGGCTCAGCTGATTGGCTGCAGGATATTATGACTGGCCAATCATGCAGGACATGATGCATAATAACACCAATAGAAGCACGTCACATTGATTGATCTGATTATTGCATACCAGAAATATTATGTTGTTCAGAAACAGTGAAAATATTGTTTGATGAAAAAAAATATAGTATTAGTTATAGGATAAGTTTTATTCGGTAGCGTCTTTCTCAAAAAACAAAAAACAAAAAAAAATTCAAAAACAATGTTAACAATTTTCTAAAACAAGTTGTGTTTTCAGTTATCAGCTGATGGAAACATTATTCCCTGAAAATGAACCCAAACATAGATATAAGACATAAAAGCCTCCTCTCCACAAGGGATAGGGATAAAATATCGAAATCAATACTCTTTTGAGTATTCTGATACCACTGTACAGATCAAAAATATCATTTGTTTTCACTTCTAAGATTTTTAGGCAATGAAATGATGTGAAAGCAGCCAGATTCGAGCTTCTGTGTCACATGATGGTGGTAGCCTATGATGATGCTACTGTTAGTGATGATGTTTTGGTATCTTTCAGTGCTTTAATGCAGGTTATTACACATTATGTTTTGGTAAATTTATATATTTATTACATTTTATATTTGAACATTTTTCACTAAATTAATTAAAATAATCTTAATCTGTATGTTCACACTCAAAAATAGAGGTACGAGACAGGAACATTTCTGTACCTGTAGGTACATTTTTTACAAATGTCTTTTTAAAATGTCATAAAATGTCTTTATGAGGCCAGAAGTGTACCTATATACTATGAAAAAGGGTCCAAAGTAATATAAAGTACAAATTTGTACCGTTTCAACCCTATGGGTACCTGCAGCATTGAAAAATGTGCGTAGCTTGTACAATAACTATAAATAGTAGTCCTACTGAACAGTAGTATGATTATAGTAATTATATTATGATTTTCATAATAATCATAGTCAAAGTAGTAATTAAATGTTTAATTATAAATGTGTTTGGCCTAACATTTATATAATAATTATTCATTTATTATTAGCATCTTTGATTGTTCTCATAATCTCTATTTCATTGACTTTTATTTTCATTTTTACTTGGTTTAATTGTACTTTATTAACTCATACAGTTTGATAAGGTACAAAAATGAAACAGGAACGAAGGGTGGAATGTTTTTCAAAAATGAAGAAAGCTTTGTACCTTTTAAGTACTGTACTTTTTTTGAGTGTGTAAGTTACGATAATTTGAAGAAGTTTTAATCTTATTTTTGTTCAATTTCTTCATCAATATAATTCATTATTGTTTTAAAAGTTTTTTTCCCCAGAACTTCTCTTCTAAAGTTTTACTTATATTTAATATTGTACTTGCATTCAAGATGTCACTGCAAACTGTATACTGTAATCATGTGGTTTTCTTTAAAAGGACCAAAAGTATCGGTATCGATAAAAAAGTACCATAAACTACTGGTATCATATCGACATGAAAAATTTCAGTATTGCCCCTCCCTACTAAGGGGTCAACCACTGAAAAGAATGATTTGGTTTCATTTTTGTCTAATTTTCAGGTGGTTGAAGCCATGTATTGTCCAATATGTGTTCTCTGTTGGTTCAAGTGGGCCCACCTGCATGTGCATTCACATGTCTGTGTGTGTGTGTGGCATCAGGGTAACAATTGCTGTATGTAGTACAGACAGAGGTCTCAAAAGTAGAAGTAAAAGTAGCTTTCGAGTAGAAATCCTGTCATGTTTTTGGATCTGCCAGTACATTTAGAACAGGTGTTTTCACTAACGAGCTCATCTAGCAGCTCCTCTGCCATTTATCTTAAGATAAATAACAAATAACTTTTTCATGCAAGGACAAAGTTTAAACCTGCTCTAGAAGAAAGGTCTGTTTTGTGTTAAAAGGTAAACGTTATATCCACTTATATCCATCACATTCATTAGATATAAAGTGATACAGAAAATGGCAAACACCAGAATGAAGAGAATTGCATATCTTACTCTTACAATTTCCAGAAGAAAACCCATCGGACTATTTTACGCACTCTACTGAATGTTCAGACAAACCTTCAGTAGACCATTACCTGAAGTCCAATGTTACTAAAGGTGCCGATATATCAACATGGTGATATATCGCAATACTTTGTATTGTGACATACTGTATCAGTATTAAAAAGCACTGTATCGATATTTTTAATAATGAATTCCCGTGAGATCTCGTTGTCCCGTTATGAAATCCCATGAGATCTTGTTCCATTAGCACCAGTCCGGCATGTAGAAAAGTCTGTTTTCCAGGAAGAACTTCATATCCCAGCATTCCTTTCAGAGTCATGTGACTATGGTGCCGCTGCAGCTGCTACAGACTGAATGCTTTCAAGCTGCTTATAATATGCCTGGTTTTAAGTAAGGATGTTCGATATAGGCTTATTTACCAATATCCGATATACAGATATTGTCCAACTCTTAAATTCCGATATCCGATATCAACCAATACTGATATATGCTGAAAACTGTGAGGCTGTATCGGTCATATCTTGAGAAATACAACTATATTCTGCTCTGAGAGCAAAGATCCCAAAATATTCTTAACTCAGCCAGAGGAGATCATATTGGATATCTACCTGCCAAATATCAGATACTAGCAGGTATTAGCCAACATGTGGCTAACTATAATGTTTCTGACAACTTGGTAATTTAACCAACAACTTAAAACCAGACATATTATAAGCAGCTTCAATGCAAGTCAGTCTGTAGCAGCAGCAGCAGCACCACAGTCACATGACTCTGAAAGGAATGATGGGAGATGAAGTTTGTCCACAATAACAGGGACTTTTCTACATGCTGGACCGCTGCTAATGGAACGCAAGATTTTATTTTTCAAAATATCGGGCCAAAAAACCGATACAGATATTTTCCAATATCACATTTTAATGCCAATATCGGCCGATAATATCGGTAGGCCGATAATATCGGACATGCCTGCTAGTATCTGATAATTGGCAGCAATGCTGATGTTTAATGTGCTTTTGAAACCTAGTTGCTTTGATGAAATAAGTCTAACTCCACATGTTATTTAAGTAAATGAATCACACCAAACAGGCCATCTTTACATATAGCTTTTAGCTGTAAACGCAATACTGCAACATATCGTCTTTCTATCATCGCAATATATCATACTGCTGCTCCTGTATCGTGATACAAATCATGTCGCCAGATTTTGCCAAAACACACCCTTAAATGTTACAGTTGTGACTTACAGTATAGCAAAATATAAAGACTTCACACTGACCACTCCTGTTGCTTTTCATGAACAGTCTTTGTGAGCCTTTTTTAAGGTGTCTTCTGCTCTTCAGTCTGTTCACAAACAGCATTCAGAAGCCCTTTCTGGAAAAATAAATTATTTCACAATACTGTACCTCTTTATTATATTGTCTCTTACTTCGATTGTTCATATAGAGTTGTTTTTTTCTTTCTTTTCAGAAAGCTCTGTGCCAAGCACATACATCTCCATGGCCACAGAAAAGCAATATTCCTGACTGAAAAAAAAAACATTTTCCGTTCCCTTCGGTTCATATCTGAGTGCAATTCCTCACACACACAAAGGGAGGTACATTTATCGCCAGTAATGGGTGTGTGGATTCAAAACAAACAAAAAGAGCTGAGGTCATTCTTTACTGAATGTGAGTCATTATATGTGCCCTTGCTGTCTGCTTGTGTGTTCAGACGGGAGCTGAAAAGGTGAGAAATAGATGCTGGTTACAGTAAAACCATGTTTGATATGGATGCAGTCAGATGATGGACAATTTGACACCTGCTGCAGATCAGCATAATACATTTCCCACTGGTATATTCTGGACATAAAGTTGTTTGCAACTTAAATGCAGCTCTTCTCCATATCATTTGCATGTATTCGGGAAAAGTGGGCTGCATGGGTATTGGTTTTGCATCATCTTTTAAAGGCTTTCAAAATTTTGAATAAATGAGAAACCAATGACAAAACAGAAAAGAGGAGTGCATTTTTTTATTCTCTGTGTTAATCAGAGGGAGTTATGGTTTTCTTATTCATGCGGGAATTAACTCAATCTGCCAGTGGTACTCAGACTTTATAGAGAAAGAAGAGAATGAAGACGAGAGAAAGAAGATTGAGAAGATAATTAAGGTGTAATAATTAAGTGCAAAAGTTGCATGAGTATTATTAACATGTGCTTCCACTCCTAAAGTGTTGACTCTGGATAGACGCTGTCATATAAATGCTCCTTTGCACAAAACAACAGCCTACTCATACAATAATGATTTGGAGATTTGATTCCAACATTATTACAGTGTGATAATATACTGTGGTTCAATGAATTAATCCAACAAGTTTGTAATTTTTATTAAAGTTAAGGCTCTACTCCTTCAAGTTGTGATCAGAGACTGTATACGCCTTTGCATGAGTTACTAAAATTACAGCAACTAAAACACTCAATGTAAGAGAAAGTGGTAAAGAAAACCCGACTGCATGTGCAGAAATAAAAAGCTGATATGGCAGTTTACAGAGTTAAGATCAGAAGTTTACACTCCATTTTCCTGCTTTGCAAAACTTGTCAGAGCTGATTACCTGTGGTCCATTTAAGGTAGCTGTACAATGCCACTTCTGATCAGCTCCTGCATTTAGCGTTTATAAAGTTTAGGAAAGTCAGGCCAGCTTGTATTTCTCACCTAATATTGTTCAGTTGTCCGTGCCAGTTTACGATGCAACATAATAAGAAGAAGAAGAAGAAGGAGAAGAAGAAGAAGCCTTTCAAACAGTCAAGGCAGTCCCACAGAAACAAAGACAAAAATGACAAACAATGACAAAATATTAAAACGAATATAGAACATTGTTTCATGGGAAGTAAGCCAGTCTGAACGGGAGTAATATGATGTGTGGAAAGAGTACTGGAAATGATTGGGAGCATACCCATGTTCCCCGGGTCCCATGTTACCCTCATTCCCCTCACTCAGCCCTAACCCTTTTTTTTTTAATATATATATATATATATATATAAAAAGTCATATGTTTCCCAGTCACATACAAAGTGGGGAACAAAGGACCTTTTTTTTTTTTTTTTTTTTTTAAAGGGTCCAACGATATGAGTTTTATTTAATATCTAAGATGATATTTATCTATGATACCTTCTCCATAGTTATCTGAATAGGAAAGGAAAATGAGATGAATACTGAAACCTTCACAACTTCACAGCACTCATCACCCTAGTACAGACAAAAAGGCTTTCAATGCTGACTGTCAGAGTAATTTGTAGGTATTATCTGGTGTATATTCTCTCTTTCTGCTTCCACTTCTTAAACAAATTCCCTTGATAGCTGCTAAATTTCAAACCTTGAACAGAATAAGACCTATGGGTGAAGGCTGGCTGTCGACGTAGCTAAAATGCAGCAGCCTGGCATAACAAGGTCTAAACATAGACATTCTGGTCAATGCAACTCATTTCAGCTCGTACTACACGGCCCCGACCTGATCCTGCGTCTCGGACAAAAGGCGAACTTACTGATGTAATGTCACGCTTCGGTTGGCAGACGCCATTGAACGGAACGGTGGGTCAAAAAGGTGAGCGATGAGAAGAAGAGGAAAAAGGGAAATAGATCAGAGAAGGAAGAAAGGTGGGGTGCTGATGATCCGGGGTGCGGTTCTATTTAGGAGCTCTGCACAGGTCAGTGGAAAGGGAAAGGACAGCAATTCTAGTTTGTCAGGAACTCTGAAAACAACTCAGACTCAGTAAATGCATGAAAGGATCTGCTTAATGAAAAACTACATTTGTTAACCAACAGTGTACGTCAGGAGAAAAGAAGCACAGCTTTTACCAGAATCAGGCTTTATCAGAACATTTTATAAAAATAATCTGGCCTGACAAGGGCTTAAAATCAAAGACTGAGATGGAAAAATCACATGACATCTTACACTGCGTCATTATTTATTAAAGAAAAACTGAGCCAAAATGCAGAAGCGTGATTTGAAAACTTCAGTCCATCCTTACTGCTTCTGCTTAACAAAAACTCATCGACTGATCATCAGCAAGCCTGAGCATCACTTAAGAAAACACACATTTTAGTAATTTGCTGATCTGCAGCATTCAATGCCAAGGAGGAAAGACATCAGCAATGATATTAGAGACATAATTGTTGCTCTCCATCAATCTGGAAGAGGGTTATGGTGTCATTTCCAAACGTTTTGGGGTCTGCCGTTCCACTGTTAGAAGGAGGAGTGGCCATGTCTCTGTGAAACACATGATACTGTCTTTTATATAGATTAATCGGTCCATCGCAATATTTCCTTACGCAGTTCAATAACAAATTTGGTAAGTCCTCTGAATCGATTCACCTCCTGACCCGTGGGGAGATCTTGTGTGTTATTTACGTTGTGTGAACAGAGGCTGCTTTAGATCATACAACAATAACATGGTTATTATTTTACATTATAAAACGGGTGTTTCTCATTCTTAAATGTGATTGGCTGAGCTGCGTTCCAAGCCCAAGGTAAAATAGACTGTGACCCACACGTAGATCCGGCAGACCGCAGCACAAAATATCCCTGCGCCAGCATAAACAAATGTTGCGTTGCTTAGCAACCAACTGCTCTGAGTTCAACCGGCTCATTGGATTACATTTGTTTTAAGACTTTTGTAGACTTTGTGGTGAATTATGATATTCTGGGTGTCCTGAACCTGGATGAGGGGTGGAAGATGACAGCGCAGATTTCAAGGCGGACATGTTGCCTCATTTGCAAAGCAGCCGACATATCTGCACAAAAACACCTGCCACCAAACACACACCACCGTTTCTCCAAACATTATTTTTACAGCGCTATTAATGAAAGTAACAACATTAACGAGCCCAGACAGCCTGAATTGATGAGAGCGAATGGCCAATGTGTAGCCGGTTCATCCCTAATTCTTTCTGTGTGCTTGTTAGCATTTCAAGGTCATCCATGTTGTTAGCTAGCAAACATTTCTCATCAGATGGGTGGCAATTAGAAAATGTCAGTATTCTGTGGGTTTCATGTCACAGCAACATAATGGAAAAAAAATGGGGCTGGGACAATATGCTTTTTTTCTGATTCGATTCGATTGAAATTGTGATTCTTCAATTTTGCCTTTTGGGGGGGGGGGGGGGGGGGGGGGCAACCATTATCCGCCTGCTGTTTTTTTTTTTTTTTTTCCTGAAACATACAAACATCATGTTATGAGTCAGAGAAAAACATTTTGCCCTATGATGGAGAAAATTTGTAACAAAAATGAAGTATTCAAATCTGCCACAGGGAAAATAAACCATTTTTCAACAAAAACCCAGATTTTAAAAATCATTTAAAAATGTTTTTTTTAAATCTCAGCTGTGATTTTTTGGGATTTGATTTTCCCATCCCTATGAATTAGTTCATTTTGGATTTGTAAACTCAGTTAAAAAATTAATTATGAACTCTGAATTGAACTAGTTCATTTTAAAACAAATGAACTTTGAACTAGCTGCTGTAGACATTGAACTTTCCCCACCATTGCAGCGCAGCCTCCAAACCATAATGAAAATAACTGTCTTGAAAATTAGCTTCATGATGGTCCGTCTGAAAAATGAGTCAACATGTACAAAAATGAAAGCAGAACGATCTGACAGTTGCCACCTTACAGAGTTTTCTACAGAACATATGACACATCTAAGCGTATATATAGCCTATTCTTATCCATGTGAGCAGGTTTCTTCTGTTTTTGAGTGTCATTTTAACTTTCTAACAAACAAAAGTTTTGATCCTTAACTTTGACTTAATGATGACAATACTATTTCTCTTCTCATCTGTTCTCACAATCAAAGGGTTGGCTGATGTGTCAGGAAGGAGTCATATGTCAAAGCTAAAAATAAGGAGCAGGTAATTAGTCCTAATGATATGTTCATGCTTTGCAATAGTGAAAATGTGCTTGTTAAAATAAGTGAAAGGTGGAAGACAACAATCTGCTTTAAGGAAAATAGGCATGAAAAGAAGACAGTTTCACATCAGAGAGAAAGACAAGAGCTCATTCTGATGTAAATCAAGCAACAGGTTGATTTAAAATTTGAGTTATTGACATACAAACTGCGGAGAACATAAATATAGACATCTAACATTTTTTACAACAGGGAAAGCAACAGTTAAAATTCCCTGTTTATATGAGATCTCAGCGTTTTAGTTCACAGATGCATCTCATTAATAATGCACAATCACACTCTGCTCCATCACAGACGCATGCAGTGCTGCCATGTTCAACTCACAGCAACCCAATCATCTGAAACACACCATTTCCTATTCCCTGCCCACCTTTGAGCTGAGAGGTAAAACTGCAGCCCCTCTCCACTCCTACATCAAAGAACATCATGTCAGAGCCCCTCTTGAGATTCCACTGTTTGAGGTTGGGGCGGCTAAAAGCATTTCAGCCAGAAACACCTCGCAGAACAGAGCCGACTGAAAAAGCAAAGTTTGAAAGAGACAACAGAGAAGTGTCTTTTTCTGTTCTTTTGGCAGTGAAAAGTGCAGGAATGACAGCACAAAATTCATGCCTTGTAGAGTTGTGGGTGGCTGTGTGCTGATGTGAACACCTGCCTATCTGTCACGGCTTTCTACCTGCAGGGAAACTCTGCCCTCTATAGTGCAACTTGTGCATTAATAATCAGTCTGAAATCACTGATTAGTATCTCCATTATTATCAGATATATAACAAAACGGGCATTTATCCAATTCGTAGTCTCCCTGTCTTTACATCATATCCTGCAATTATCTGCTTACCTCCATTCTCAGACCAAAGCCTCTGCATAAAGCTATAATCTTCAGCTACTTAGAGTCATGTTGCAGGAAGATCTCCAGACTGATGAAAGATACGATGTCTGAAATTAGGTTGCTCCGCTCTGAAATCTTTGTAACATAATCCAACGTCGGTATTGCTATTACATAATGAGTTTAAAATAACGAAAGGATCTCTGGAGCGTTTAGCAGTGCTGATATAGCATCAGTCGTCGACACCGTTTATTTAAAATTTAAAAAAGCAAGAATTCTTAGTTTAAAGCCCAGTTTATGAAAAAAGAAATCTAATGTAATCTTATTCTGAAAGCAGATGAGCGTTCATCTGTAGATGTTTCCAGTCATTAGGACAAAGAAACAAAAAAAAAAACCAACAGAAATCATCCTATTTATTTTCTTCTAGAATCTCTCATGCTGGATGCAAGGTGGAACGAACCAAATGCAGACTTCAGAGACAAGTGGATGGATGATCAAAGAGTGTTTATCAAATAGAAAACACTGGAGCAGAACTGGGAACTGAACTAACTAAAACTAAGAAAACAGACTGGACTAACTGACAACGTAACACTAACAAATAAACTGTCAACGTAGAAAGGAAAACCTGGGTGCCTAAATACAGGGAGTAATGACGAAACGAGCAGCAGCTGAGTCAGTTAAGAAAACCAGAGTACTGGGAACAGGAAGTAAAGCCAGAGACCGTAAAGTAGGGCTGGACGATTATGGAAAAAATTATAATCACGATTATTTTGACTGATATTGAAATCACGATTAATATACACGATCATTCATTGGTTTTATAAAAAGTGTTTATTGAACCACCAAAACTCAACTTCAAATATAACTTTTAAAAAAAAAATTAAACCGGAAACAAATTAGAAACAAAGGAGTAAAATCAGATTATTATTTAAGATAATAATAGCAATAAAAAATGAATACGCAGTCTACATGCATTCCTGTTCTATGCTCCCTGCAGTTTGCTTCCTATAACTCCACCAGTCTGTTCACTTCAGGATTAATCGATTAATCGATTACAGTGTTTTTATGATTGTGAAAAGGCGAAATTGAAATCACGATTAAAATTCGATTAATTGTCCAGCCCTACCGTAAAGGGAAAAAAAAGAAGGCAAACCTTCCACTCAAGTGACCCATTGGTTTCTGAAGAGCTAAAAATTAAGCCAGATCAGCGTTCACATCATCGCCATCTTCGCCACGTTGCGTGTGTCATCACTCCTGGAAGTTACAAAAATGGGCAACGCATAACCTCGGGGCAAATGATTGACAGCTGGCATACTCTGGGCTAAACGCTAACCGGGCTAACTCGAAACTAAAAGGAGCTAACAAAGATTTGCCCCCTAACCAGTGGGATAAAGGTAAGGTATGCTTCGACTTGCCATTAGCTGACTAAATACCACCGTTGTGTGACTCCGCTACAGACTAACACCTTCCTGAGAGCAAACAAGGGGCCAGTTACGGCCGGCAGGCCGGCATCCAGTCTGCCACCTGTCAATCAAAAGGACACGTCCCTAATTATGTATAATTTCAAGACTAAACATCTAACATCTAAACGGATAAATTATTTTTTAAAAATTCACCCGTTACATCCCAGCTCTGCTAGAGGTTAGGGATGCAAACAAAAGACTAGTTTCAGATGGTAAAAGGTGGAGTGAAGATGTTTATTATTGTTCAGAGGTGAATAAAGGCATCAACACAAAACCTGGAAAACTGTAACTGAAAAGGAGATGGTGTTAGCGATGCTGCTCAAAGGAACAAATAAAGAGACAGACAAAGCCTCACATTAAAAAGGGGAACCAAATGGGGAAAAACCACAAACCTAGACTGTGAACCAAAAAGGGAGCGAGCAGCACCATAAACTAAGACCTGTAACCAAAACTCAACTACAACAAAAGACCTAGCTATCCCAACTCCAAACTACCAGTGAAAGTCAAACACAAAAGGGAATCTAGCAACTAAATCATGAACCAAACTAAAAAAACTGGAAATCAAAACTAAAGTCACCAAAAACATAAACTAAGGACAACTGTTGCCAGGCCAAGCAGTTGCCATTGACTGAGGGTGTGCTGGGTTCTTTTGTAGTCGTAGCAGCCAGCTGCTCCAGGTGGGACTGATTAGTCGTTAGTGGTGGAGGGAGGAGATGATGGTGGTGTGGTGCCAGGTCAATGAGGACAGAGAGATCGAGCAGGTGGATTGCATGTAAAATGAAAAACAAAGGGGTTAGAAACCAGGCGGCCGTAACAACCCCCCTCATAGTTGACATGAAGGTAAACTTGAGCTGAGTCGATGGGGATTCGCTATGTTTTGCAGCCAGCCCCAAGCGGAAGACAGGGAGAACTACAAATATTTCCTTCTTTCGGTCACTTCATAGTTGGCCATTAGAGATTGTTGTCTTAAGCCGTGTCCCAAACCGCGCACTTGAGCACTTCAAACACTGTTTTTGAGTGTGTAGTGCACACATGGTGTCATTTAAGCGACAATTTCAGTGCACTGAAAGAACCAGGATGTTGCCCTAATCACGCCCAAAAATGCTGTGCAGAATGAAGCACATTACTCGCACTAAATGGACGCCATCTTGTTGACGTGGAGGAAGAGGCGGGACTATCAAACTGCCTTCAGAGCTGAATAATGGCGATGAATGACGCGGTGGCGACCCCTGCTGCATCGGAGGCGGTATTGTACTTGATTTAAGTAACGTTTATGAAATGATTTAGACATAATCACTAATGTATATTGTGGCATGCTACCAAGCTGTTCACTCCCTGATGACAGTTATGATCTGGTAGTGTGTTTGTGGCCGCGGTTATACCAGCTCAGTAGAGTTAGCTCAGGTTAGCAGGTAATGCTAGTCCGTCACTTCCTGTAAGTGCAGTGCTCTGTTTGGGTCAGCATTTAGTGACAATAGTGTGCACTATAGATGAAGTACACAGTGCGCACTATGCCCTGAATTCCAGTGCACTCAGGAAAGTGCGTGGATTGAGACACGGCCTTAGTCTTACTCATTGCAATTGCAAAGGAGATGAGCTACAAAATAAAAACAGGATCCAAGACATAACTCAACGACAAGACAAGGAACTAATGACAGCAATGGAACAAAAAACAGGGATCATGACAGAATCACGAAATTGGATGGAAGCTTTGCCTGTAAAATAACTTCAGTGATTCCAAGTTTGCATTTTCCAGAGTAAATTTCAGCAAAATAGAGTAGAGGTGCTATTTTGTGATTATCTTTGGGGTGTCGGGTATGTGGCCATCACTGAAATTAAATTGCAATCTTCACAGGAGATGAGAGACTTGAAATTCTTACACTTGTTGACCTTCTAAAGAACCTACTGATGCTGTCAGGGCTTAACGATGAAGGAAGAACAAAGAGAGATGGTTAAACATCTCTACAGTGAAGTCAATGCCGGTTACCATGCTTTTAGTCAGAATGTAAGGGAAAACAAATTGTAGGCTCTGAGAAAGGTGCTGAAATATGTCTTTAGTATGTTAAACTTACTGGGACCTACTGTATAGTATATAGCCAAACAAACTTGCTGGATTTCTGAACATTACTTGTTAGAGGTCATGGAAATAATCAAATTATATATATAAAAAAAATACATGTAAAATAATTTGAATCACTTCACGTGTAGAAAAAAGTGTTTTACATGTAAATTCAAAGTGCTGAAGACAAAAAAGGAAAACAGTTGATAGGATGAAATCAAAAGGGGCAATGACCGAGAGGGGAATCAAAGTTCCATCTGAGAACTGGATTGTTAGATCTAACAGAACCTGATGTGTCCAAAGTTATTACTTTAGTTGATTGATGTCAGCATGGTTTCAGGTTTCCAGCGTCAACACTGCTGGAAACTCAACAACAAGGAGACACAGAGGACAAAGAAACCAAAGTCTGGCATAACTTCAGGAACGGAGATGAGAACATTGCAGTGTGTGTTGCAGCAATGATTGTAGAAGGACCAGCAAGGTGCGGGAAATCTTTCTATCACATATACAGACAAAAGGGGAATAATTGTATTCATGAAGAGGGTATTACAATGGTTAAATCATGTTTTCATAACCCTAATTCAAGTGTTTTTCGATTTCTGATGAATAGAAGGTTTTAAATTACAGCTTACAAAGAAAAGTATAGGATGTTATTACCTCTGCCAAGGAGGTTATGTTTTTGGTAGTGTTGGTTTATTTGTCTGTCTGCAGCTGTACGGAAAAACTTCTACACGGATTGACCTGAAATTTTCACCAGCCATGTGCCTCAGCCCAAGGACGAACCCATTCAATTTTGGTGGTGATCCAGATCCCCTTCTGGATCCAGGACGTTTTTGAAGGATTCTTTATGAGGATTCTTTATTCTTTATTCTTTATGTGAGATAGACCAAATTTTGGAAATTTTGCATAAAACTCCATACAAATGGCCTGAGTTTTTGGTAAAAAAAAAAAAAATTACAAAGAGGATATCAATGGCTTCTATAATGTTTCAGAAGTTGTCCTGGATCCAAAGAAAATTCCGGATACTATGAACCAGAACACACAAAAATAAGGTAGTTGTTGGAATTTTCAATGCTGAAAGGTAACAAATGAAGATACAGTCATGAAACGAAATTTGTAGCCAAGACTCTGCTGAATCAGGAGTATGTCAATGGAATCGATGCATCTTCAATAGCAACGAAGCTAGATCAAGAAGAAAACTGCCCCCCCCAAAAAAGAAGAAAACCCCCATTATGGAAATATCAATTTTTGGTAATAACTATTGAAGTAATAGTGATACAAGCATGATCACAAATGCTATTGGTATATTTTCATGGTCAAGGAATCCGATGATGTAGATTAAATGAATGCAGGACTATAAGTTTTTGTTGTCAGTCACAATATGAGGGGGACATGAGCTGCTTGGTGGAGGTCTGCGCTCTCTCTGAGAGCTTTTCTTGTTAAAAATGACTGGTCTGGCCCACAACCACATTTTTGGCTCAGTTTCATTAATTTTCCATCCTGCTTCCCAGCATACTCTTAAACTTTACAATCTCCCCTGTAGTGCCACTGCAAGCCAACCTTGTGTGCCCAATGCAGAACAAACATAAGGATTGAGCCCTAAAAGACTTCCCTTTCCGTTTTGAAAAAAAAAATTCAAATATGTTGTAAGAGTTACGCCATGATTGACAGCAGCTTCCCGCAACTTGTCGATTTCCATTAAAACTCAACAGAATCATCACTTTCCACTAAAACCTTGATTTCTGTCTCTGAGGAAACTATACCATCTGAAGAAAAAAAAAATCATTTAAGAGGCTGAACCTTCAGCTATAATGTAAATTATTAACGTAGTTACATCTAAAAGGTAAATGAAAGTTGCATCTGGTCGGAATGAGTAACCAGAAAAGACTGACACGGAACTGAACGCTGTACAAATATTCTCTCATTTCATTCATTTTTCATGATGACTGACTGCTGAAACAGCCATCCCCTGTATTCAAGCCAAGTGAAAATCACAGCCTATGCAAGCTTACTTTTTCCCCATGCCTAAATCCACAGGAGAATTGAAAAAGAATCAATGTATTGGCATTGATTAAATATCACCAATTTCCATCCCTGAACAGGGAGTCAGATGGTGTATTCCCCTCCCATTGAACTGCACTAATTGGGCCACTGTTGTCTGGGTTACATACTCTTTGTTTTTCTGAAAACAGAATTAATCTTTCATCATATCATGCACTATTCAATTATCCACCTCTGGTTTTGATCAAGTTTTTCTCTGTTGGCCATTTTGCCTTTAAGCCAAACACCGTATCTGGCTCCATCCCTCTGTCTGTGCACTTTCCTTTCATCATCCCTCATCCACTGTATCATTGATTTAACCTCACTTTGTGGGACTGGCCTGGAGTCCCGACAGACTCTGCTTTTAGAACGATATGTTTCAGAACTCCGCTTCAGAGGGGCTCACCTCAAGGTGAGACAGAAACAGGACAGCCTCTAGTGGTCTACATGAGGCAGTTCAGGTGATGCTGTTTCCTCTCAGAGTGGACACATGCAGACATACAGGCATCCATCTGAGTTGTCATGGGTCATGTCAGGTTTTTCAAAAATTGACTTTAAGTAATAAAACCTTGCATGTCAATTTTGCTTTACAAGTGCTTGACTGATAGCTCTGAGTAACTAATCTGCATTAATGGTCCACCGGATCATGTGAAAAAGTCTTATCAGTTCTTTAAATGAGGACCAAATGAAAGTAAATCAGCTGGTGAAAATATGCTTTGCAGACAACTTTGGCAACTTGCAAAGAACCAAAGACAAACAACCAAACAATCATAATAATTGAGACATATTTCATCTCATACTTTCATCTAAATCACATGCTTTTTTTTTTTTTTTTTGCAATAGAAAAGTTCTGGAGTTATTTGCATCACTGCAGTTTCCTCCCAAATCTAAGAAACACTGCGTCCAGTCATAAATAATGACTAAATCAGCACTCCAGTCCTCTGACCCATAAAAGTGAAAAGCAGCGCAGCTCTTAAGGCTTGTGTGCACGGCTATGTGTTTGTGTCAGGGAGATGGATACAGGAGGGAAGGAGTTGTGCTTAAAACCCAGCAGAGAAGGATTTCGGTGGCTGCCTCCCCTTTTTCCTCCTCCTCCTCCTCTGTTGCCTGCCTCTCCCCATGGTGAAAACACCTCGTGAAGAGGCCGGATATGAATTCATTTTACGCCGAGATGAAGTTATTAATGCCTGCCATCTGTTATCGTCAGCTAGCTGCCAGAAGAGAAGCAGCAGCACAAAGAGGAATGCAGCACCAGTTGGAGAGTTGCAGACGTCAGTGAGACACATGATGCCACCTTGGTATTGATAAATAGCCTTTTGCAGAGATATCTATAGTCTGTTCTCTATGTATTGAGCAGTGGTTTCTCCATTCCTGCAAAATATAGGTTCTAGGAGACGTGACAGAAGTCTAACAGTGAAAAGTGCAGATATGCTCTTCTGGTTCAACAACCACTGTTATTCCTCTTTTGACAAGTCACAGAATGAACAAATTCAATTCTGCCTTCTTTTTGTCGTGAGTTTAAGATAATTATCTCACATTGTAATCTTTCTTTTCAATGAAAAGTCAATTTAAAGAGATATCTGAAAGTGTTTTGTCATATTTTGTACTCAGGTTGCCTGTATTTTTCCATGCATTTGTCTGAAACAGTAGTTCCATCCTATTTTCCTTGAGAAGCTTCTTCATGCAGCTAAAGTCGTCCTCAAAATTATTAATACCCTCCAATAAAAAAAAGCTAAATTCACAATAGTAATTCAAATAACTAGAAACTAAAGACACTAATAATAAATAAAAATGTACAAAACCATGATTAAGTGAAATAAAACATTTCTTGTGAATTGTGTTTGGAAATAATTTAAAAAAACAAACAAACAAAAC
The DNA here is from genome assembly GCA_023101725.1 of Atherinomorus stipes. Taxonomy (NCBI): domain Eukaryota; kingdom Metazoa; phylum Chordata; class Actinopteri; order Atheriniformes; family Atherinidae; genus Atherinomorus; species Atherinomorus stipes. The sequence continues at coordinate 574,056 of JALJCO010005574.1, forward strand.
ACAAGACAAACAAGACACATTAGAGCACCTTTTCCATGAACAGTGGACCGAAATACCTGTCAACAGATGTAGAAGTCTTTTTGAACGTTACAGAAAACACCTGATTGCAGGGATTGCTCAACAAATTGTTAGCTTCAGAGCCCCATCATGCTTGTTTACTTGTTTTATTTTTTGTGTGTTTGTTTTTAATGTTTCTTTCAAATCACAATTCAAAATCAATGTCTTGATTTTCATAGAATCTTATTTATCATTTTGAGGGTATGAATTATTTTGTGGCCGACTGTACTTAAAGGACATGGACCCTCTTTGTGGGCCTTTGCTGAAACCATGCTTGGTTTTAAGCTTACGTTTGCTGGGATCTCACCACAAATAATGCATTCAGACTGATTTCTTTTCTGTCCTTCAATAAAATCATGATGAAACCCAGGGGTGCCCGAGTCCATTCTTGAAAAGCTGCTATCCTGCATCTTTTAGAGCATACCCCCTCCAACACACCTGAACCAAATGGCTGAATTACCTCATGTGCATGTAATTCAGCTCTGCAGAGGCCTGGTAACGAGCCAGTCTTTTGATTCAGGTGTGTTGGAGAAGGGATGCAACCAAAGGGGCTGAACACAGCGCCCAATTACAGAAAAACCGCCAAGAAATTTAAGAAATCTGCCCTATCATCCTCACGAAACCAGGGATTAGCCTCCTGAAACCGCTCATGTCTGAAACTGAGTTCCAAGGTGGAAAGGTTTGAAACCCCGACCGGTTTGTGTTTCATGAGGACAGCGTGACTGCGCAAGGAAGTTGGGGCGGGGGCGGATATGACGTCAGTGTGACAACTCGCTTTGGTCTCAACAGCAATGAGCGACTGTTTTCAACCGTGTTGAAAACTTTATCGTTTGCCTCGTAAATCCTCGGCCATCTCTACCTTTCTGCTCTTCCTTTGTTGAAGGCGATGAGTCTTTATTGGCGCATGTGCAGTGTCTTGTTCTCGGTTTGGAGTGTTACACTTTAATTATCACACCCACAGCCTTGTTGTAAAACCTACTACAGCGGTTTCATGGGGATGGTGAAACCTTTCCCCAAATTTGTGCAATCGGTTTCACACCTGAACCGGCTTCAGCTCCATGTGGACTCGGCCAAAATGTGCAGGATAGTAGCTCTTGAGGACTGAACTTGGGCACCCCTGATGAAAAAATTATAAAAAATTAAGCTGATACACGTCAACTTATCTCTGTGTGGACACAACCTTAATTCTATTCACACTGGCTCCAAACAAGCAAACCTTTGGGGACCCCCCTTGTGCCAGGTCGGGAACCACTGGTCTAAAGAATCATTGGAATGATTTTTTACTATTCTGTATGTGCGCATATAGCAGCCAATTAATACCAGAGCTCCATCTAATCATATAACCCTCTCCTGGCCGCTACATTTGGTCTTGGCCCGTCAACACCAGCTTATCCACAAACAGACGCTCCTCTACATGATTCACACCTGATTAGGATTGCAAAAGCTTCTTGATGATAAATAAATCATACAGCCATTTTTTTCAAGCCACTGACTGCATAATTCATCACAGGGGAATATAGTGCACATGCAACTGTGTCATGTTTGTTTAACATGAAGCGTTTGACTATGAGTTGATGAAGTAGGAATTAGCCAGATGAGGGAGCAGAGCTGGAGGTCGAGGAGGGCTCCCCACTGTTTCTTGTTTTATCTCCTGGAGGAATCTGACAGGATTCTTTTATCAACACTAACTCGCATTACACACATCTCCAGATGCCAGCCAGCGTCGAGTGTGCAGACTGATGACTCTATTCTTCTGGTGCCATTATTGATCACTCACTGAGAATTTACTCATCAACACAAAACAAGGCAAATACTGTTTCTGTAATCAGATAGAATTAGACAAGGAGCAGCTCATTACTCTAAACTAATTAAGACCAGTTCGCTGGGACAAGAAGAAAAATCAGGTGCTGCGTTTGTATGCATGCTAACGGTGAGCTGCTGCTCGGCCCAAGTAACCTAGCTGCATGAACCACATGTCTTTAATCAGCAGCAGAAGCAGCTCTGTAAGGCTGCATGATGCAAACAAAGTGACAATGCTGACAGTAGCGCTTACAATCGTCATCATCTGGGATTAATGGGCTAGCATGCTGACATTTGCTAATAAAAACTAAGCACAGCAGCTGCAGCTGTGGCTGCTGGGAGTCTCATTAGTTTAGCAGCTGTTTTGTAGTAAAATACGGCAGGACGATACCAATAGATTAGCACATTAATCTTCTGTCATCATCATCATGCAACGTGTCCAGACATGGGAACTGCAGAACCCCACATATGGAATCTAATCTTAAGGTGTTGAATATCAACTTGTCACCAACGTTACATCATTTACACCTAATAGGAGGATTTATTTTCTGACACCATGGATGTCTGGACCAAATTAAGCAGCCTCTCATCATTAGATTCAAACTCATTTGTGAAAAGAGTGTCAAAAACAGCTGTATGAAATGGATCATTCAAAGCTGGCACGGCTACCTCGGCAACCAAACACGTCTTTTTATGGGCTACAGAGAGCAACATCAGTGTCACTTCATGACTATAAAATCCTCAATTTTGGTGTGGAAGCTCTTTCTTGTTCATTCTGAACTTCAAGGACCACAAAGCAAGGCGGCAGAGGATGCATGAGACAGATATTCATGGAATATGATAAATGTACGAGGATGAATGAAAAAAATAAAGACTGAACAAACGTTATCTTAAAGTATCGCCTCTACTGAATGTAATCGATTTATAGAAGACTGGTTAAATTTGGGTATTTGGGGATCTGAGACACCAAGCAGAGGTTAAAAGTTGATACTCTCCATTAGGTATTGACCGATACAGATTTTTTTAGAGCTGAATATTTTTCCATCAGCCTCAGTTGCTGGCCAATACAATCTGCTGATATTTGGGGCCGATATTTAGGGGTTAATACCGCATTGGACTCCCAAATTAATATAATGAAGGATTCAATGAAAAGTAATTTCACAACTTTTAATATAAAAAAGAACAAAGTACCTCAAATATACAAAAAAGTAACGGCGCACTTGTAAACAAATATTAAATAGAAACATTAAACATCATATATCAGCAAAAAATGCAAATATCGGTTTAAAATATCGGCTGGGCGATGTATCAGTCTATCCTTACTCTTCATGTAGGACATAAACGAAACCCAACTCTCCAGTTTATCAGCACTCCTACAGTAACTATCACACAACACTACATATAATGGTCCATTAACTTGGAGCAGGCAGGAAGGAGGTGCAATATTCTGGCTTTCAGTTGAGTTGATGGGCCCCTGAGCCAAACTAACCCTCCATACTACAGAAAAACAGAGTAAGCTGCTCCAAATGACCTGAATCACCTTAAGAAGAAAATCCTCTGTTGTACCTTAGTACAGAAAAGTCCATGTGGTGGTTTATGATACAGCATTTCCAAACAACCATTTTCAGCGAAGCTCACTGGCACCATTAAAGCATCAAACAGCAGAGAGAGTGAGAGGAAACATGAGCCTCAACAGGCGCTGCAAAAACATCTGCTTCAATTTCATGTTCTTCCTAAATGACAGTTTCTCTCTCCTCTCTTAGCTGGATGAGACAGGGATGTGACACCAAGTGCGTTTATCTTTTACCTCCTTTATCTTTGTTCTAGAGCAGCAAAATGCTGACTGTGATTAAGGTCCTTGAACATGGAAACATGAACCAATTTGAGATCAAAATTGTGAGCTTCATTATCATCAACAGTAACTTTCCACTGTGTGTTGGTAATCATACACAAAAGTTGGCGAAATATCAATCACTGCAGTTTTATCCACTTTTTTTTCCATTTCAAGTTTATCAAAATTATGAAGTAACATGATATGATATCCATTTATTTTGATGTCTTACATAAAAACCAAGCTATCAGAACTGTAACATCTGGCAGAATGAATGCTGCAGCACTGAGAATGACAGCGCTGCGAAATAAAGCCTTCACCAAAAACTGTAAAATCATAAGAATGGTATTATAAAGATTGAGTTTTATCTGCCCGGTGAAGCTAAAAAAGGATTCCCATGACTTATTCAAAACCCTATTATTCTCCAAAATAACCTCTGCATTCGCTGACGCTGAAAAAGAGGGATAGGAAGGAGCAGCCTATAACATCCTGTATTTACCATATTATTTGGGGGTTATAATAAAATCTGAATCTGACATTAACCTGCTTATTAAAAGGGCACTGCAGAGCTTGACCATCTCATAATATAAACCCATATAATAATCTTCTTTTCCTGTGTGAACATATGTTTGGGAGTGTGTGTGTGTGTGTGTGGGGGGGGGGGGGGGGGGGGTTCATTTATTCACCCTTCTTACTGCAAAGTGCAGCTCCTATGAGATGAGAGAGTAAATTACTTCAACGGTGGGGACGCAGTACTTCCACAAAAACACATTCACCTCTCCACGAGTCTGAATCTCTGCCAGATATCTCCCGGGTCTCGTTACGTCTGTGCTGATCGGAGCAGACGGAAACCGACGTGTTTACTTTTACTCTTGTAATGGGGTCTGCTGAGACAAACAAAACCGCACTGCAGGGATGAAACTTTGATGGTGAGAGTAAAGATCCATATGGGCTTTTTGTCTACCTTTTAAACACCACTGGAGATGATCTCTAATTAATGAGGCAGAAATGCAGGGCTGCACGAGCTCTTTGCTTTAAAATGAAGCTCCTGGAGCAAAGACTCAAGAGGGAGCACCACTTAATGCGGCATTACTTCTGCTCAACACTTTAAGTCAGCAGTTAAACTTAACATTTCTAAACTAATGCAAATGAGGCCCTTTCTGAGATTGAGTTAATACAGGAATGGCAAAGAAAACTCATGTTTGATTAGAAAGTTCTAGGCTGTTTCACCAAACTGGTATTAACAATAGAGGATTTCAGACTGAGATCTTTATCAAATGTATTGACAATGAAGGATTAAGCCTGAACACAGATCAGTCAATCTAAAACCCAACAAAAGCTGTGATGAGTTGTTCTAAATGTGTGTGTGAGGGGTGTGTCTGTCTTTATCATACAACTAGAAGTTTGAACTCCCAGCGTGATGTGATAATGCCATAATTTAATGTTTCTGCTGGTGTTGATGTGCAGCTCCAAAATCACTTCTTTTTTTAAATAATAAAAAAAGATCAAATGAGCTGAAGCTCTGTAATAAATCTGGAGTTGCTTGTCAACTGCTGAATGTATCAGTCTGGCTCTGGTTATGCTGGAGCTCACTGCACCCTCCACCAAAGAGAATGAAGATATTTATTCTATTTTGTTTTACCTTTATTTAACCAGGAAGTAACATTTAGATTAAAGAAAAATCACAAGAAAAAAAAATCCACATTAAAGGTAGTATAGTAGATGTTTGTGGCAATTTAGTAAACAGAGACTGTTAGTAAGAATTTGAATAAAGCGCATTCACAGAAGCAGCCTGATAGATTCACAGCTCCCACCCCCGGCCACGCCTGCAGGACAAGCCAAGTCCTAGGGCTGTGCGATACACTGGATATACTGATATGATATCGCAATATGATATTTACATGAGAGAGATACGATATTGACACATATCGTTATATTGCGGTATATTGATTTATTTTTTTATAATGATCCGGCTGCACCTCGACTGACTACAAAGGGGTCACCTGGTTATTTAATAAGAGTGGGAAAAAATATCGACCACACTGAAATATTGCGATATTTTCATATGCTAATACCATATCTATATTTATAAACGCGGTATCGATCCACTTTACTAATGAAACCTCGCGAGATGTTGTTTTGTTATGAAATCTCATGAGATTTCACAAAATACCATGAGATTTCCTAACAGAATAATGAAATCTTGCGGTCTTAGATTCTTATAATCAGTGAAAAAGTCTTAATGAATTTGATTTGAGAATAAATATCTGACAAGCAGAATGTGTATCATTATTTTTTGAGAGAATATGCGATTCATTTCTTAACTGAAGCTTGAAAATGCTTATTTTATACGCACATTAAAGCACCAGTGTGTGAGATAACTCCCATCTAGTGGTAAGCTAATTGAATGCAAACCACCAAGTAGTGCTCTCTGGCGCCTCACCGTTTAAGCCTGTTAGTACCACTATCGAAGCTGGGGAGAGTGCTCCACCAGGGGATGAAATACAAACTGATATATGAAGTTAAACCACAACAAAAACCTGTTATAACTTTGGCCTTTTCAATATGACAAGAGGATAACATCAACCCTCAGTTTCTTATTAAGTGAAAAAACCCTCAAATCCTGGCAGTTTTTCCCAGTGTTGTTTCTTTTTCACATTGAAAAAAAAGATCTTAAAGCAAGAGAAAATGAAAGGACTGGTGGCACTGAGGTGCACATACAGTAGGTTGTGCCAGTGGTTTAGGTGGTAGACCAGGTTGACCAGTATGCAGGAGGTTCCCATGACATCCTGATCAATCTGCTCCTTCCCCCACCCCCTCTCGGGTATATGAGTGTTTAGAAGTGGCTGGCAAAGCTCGTGTGGTGGGAGGGAGCAGAGCCTATTTTGAAAAGGCTTTTTAGAATTTCTCAAATTCAGAAAAATCATCCTGTTTTAGGATCCTCTCTCTCAAATCTGAGAAAGAAGCACATAAATGAGGCATTAACAGACTCACTTGGAGTTCTGTTTTTTTTTTTTTTATTTGTTTTTTTCTACTTAATACGGGACCTGGGATAAATGTTTCACAACTTGTTTTGAGACATTTCTCGCGGTCTGAGGAAGATATTTTTTCTTGTTTCAAGACATTTTTTACCAAGCGTAACTATCTTACTCCACTGGCAGATTTTTTCGTTGAATTCGTCTGAATCTTCTCAACTCAAAGTAAAAATGTCTGTCAGTGAGTGAAGGTACTCCATCAATCCACCCATGACATTCAATACAGAGATGTCCACGTCACTCCACATGTGACACTTGATCATTTGTCCGTATCAATGGGGAATTTTTATGTTTGTTCAAAAGACAATAAATCCATTGTTATGTTCTGATGTGATAAATCAAACATCCCATAGGAATCCCATTTCAAAGACTTTTTTTCTCTTTACAATTCCAATCCAAACAACTGAAAACATCTGGAATAAACTAAGTATCCCTGCATTGTTGCACAGTGATGTTATTTTGCTGGCCAGCAGAGCTGCCAGTGCCCCGCAGCATAAATGTCTATCAATAACAATCTGTCTTTCAACATAACGGTGAACCCCAACCTGCTCTTTCCCTCCGTCTGGTCCCGGATTCAGACTTAAGCTGCTACAATAATAGTGACACAGAAGCGCCGTGTAAGGATGGAGAGGTAGATGAAGAGAAAAGGGGGGGATAAAGTAGTGAAGTGGCAGATCAGGGATGTGTGGTGGCCCAGTGGGGAGGCTGACTCACTGGATGAGCTCTTCATCCCACTGGGCTCTACTTCTCATCCACACAGTGTGATGTAAATGTCACCTCCAGACTCGCTCATTAAGGCCGTACAGTTGGAGAGAAGCCAAAGCTCGGATTGACATTAAAAACCAGCTCTGGTCAAGACCAGGATGAAAGCAATATAGACACAATTTATTGATTTACAGCACTTTGAAGAGGCAGGAATGAAACAAAAGGATGGTATTATCTTGTGTTTCACCTGTAATTATCACTGTATAAATGTCCGTATTCAAAACGCTCTTTGTCTCTGCAGTATCCCCCACGATGCTCTCAGCCCGACGCATATAGATTACACATCACTGTTTCTATTGATTTCAGATCATGTTGAAGTTCCCTGCACCAACAAACACAAAGACAAGAGCACCGGTCAATAAATCAACCTCATGTTAAATTCATGCGCACCTCAACCAGTGTTTTACCTCACTACAGAATTAGATGTAGAATCACAACTCTGAACAGAAATAGCTGGGGAAAACATCAGGGGAGTCACCCCATTAAGGTAGAAAGGAAGAGAAAATATGTATTTGTGAGTCTTGACATGTTGATTTATGTTGATTAGTTGTCCTCAAAATTATTCATACCCTCCAATTAAAGACGGAAAAAATTAGCTACCAGGGATTATAAGTTGAAATTGACAAAGGTAATAATAAATTAAAAATTTATGAAAATCATGACAGTGATTTTGAATTGTGGTTCAACAGAAATATTAAACACACACACACACACACACACACACACACACACAAATAAAAATAAAATAAATAAATAAAACAAGTAAACAAGTGTGATGGGGCTCCCAAGCTAAAATTTTGTTGGGCAATACTTTAAGACAATCACTGCAACCAGGTGTTTTCTGTAATGTTCAAAAAGACTTCTGCACCTGTTGACAGGTATTTTTGTCCACTGTTCCCAGAAAGGTTCTCTGCTGTACGGAAGAGGATTACGGCCACTGAAGAATAAAAAAATAAAATTCTGAAATAAAAGTCAGAATTCTGTTTTGGAATTTCAGAAAAAATCTGAATTCTGACTAAAAAAGTCTGAATTTCAGAATTCTGACTTTTTTTCCAGAATATTAAAAGAGAAATAAAAGAAATCAGATTTTTTTTTTTCAATTTCCAATACAGTCAGAATTCTGACTTTAATCTTACAAATCTGAGAATGTGTCAAAATTCTGACTTTTTTCTCAGAATTCTGAAATTGAAGTCAGAACTCTGACTTTTTTAGAAATTGAAAAAAAAAAATCCTGAAAAATATATTTTTTTAAATGCTCGGGGGGAAAAAAAATCAGAATTCTGAGATTAGAGTCAGAATTTAGGCTTTTTTCTCAGTTTTTATTTTTCCTCAATGGCCCTAATCCTCTTCCATAGTGCTCGAATGTGTCTGGGACATTTTTTTTTCTAAATTAGTATTTTCAACCATAATTCAAAAGCAATATTTTATTTGACTAACTTATAATTTTGCAAATTTGTATTTATTATTAGTTTCTTTAGTTAGGCTACCAATTATTTTAATAGGCTAACTATTGTGAATTGAGCCTATTCTTTAAATTTTAGGATATGAATCATGAATCATTTTGAGGACTATATATATATATATATATATATATATATATATATATATATATAAAATAGAAACAGGGTTATGTTAGGACTAAAAACTGGTCTGGATGTTTCAGCACCATAGAGAGCGACAACTGAGCGGCTCCGTCTTTCAGCACCACGGACAGCGCCGCCGACCTGCTCCTCTCAACTGTTTAGCGACGTTTCCAAAACACACAAACTAAAATACTTTTAGAAACAAGCAGCCGAGCTGACCACCAGGGACTTCATTAAAAGTCTTAAAACAAGCCCTTTCAAGAAAACATAGCTTCTGAGCGAACTTGACAAATATGAGCTTAACAAGGATAGGTTGTTTAACTTTTGGCGCACAGAGAGCAAGAAACCTGTCGTTGAGCTTTCATAACTCAACCATTAGCTCCATCCTCAAAAATATTTATCAAAAACAGCATTGTTTCGCGTGTTAAGGAATCACACAGCATCTTGTGGTGTCTGAACACCAGCATATCATTTCTAAGATTCATGAAGCGATCAAACAGCGCCACGGTTGCAAGACGCGTAACTGACACGTCATTTATTGACAGATAAGCCAGCCAATTGAGGAGATGACGCACTAGTTTGACAACTTTGCCTTTAAAAGGGGGAGTTGTCGTTAAAAAAAAAAAAAGCAAAATGGCATTTTATTACCTCTGCAGTGTGTTAAACATGCCCGCCGCCACAAGCAGGCAGATCGATGTGCTTTAACTAAGAATGCTTTCATGGTGTAGTCGGATGACTGAATGTGGTGACAGGCTAAGTTTTCTTACATCCTCGTCCTCGCAGCGATGACGGTGGTGATTCTGAAGCCGGGGTCGCTGGCTCTCCGCCGCCTTCTCCCCCTCGCCACCTTGCCCGAGGAGATGACTCGCCTCCGGAGGGTTGGGGAAAGAGTTGTTTGTGTTGATCTTCCCGGTGAATCTCTGATACAGCGACGCCATGTCCACGAGTCCTCATTAAATTTGAATAAACAACTAAAGAAAGAAGAACTTGACTATGTTCTCAGTCAAAAAGAAAGTTGGAGGAGGTCTGTAAAACGTGGCTGGACTAATTCGATTATGCTGCTTTTGTACAGCTAGAAAAGAAAAGAAAAAAAGAAGAGGACTCACTCCAGGCTGAGATCTGGATTCACAGCACGTACTTTCAGGTTTGCCAGCTGGGTCTCAACAATCTTGCAGTTCCCACACTTTTCCCAGGGGTTACGTAGTCTGGATGCAACACAGACCCGAAAAACAGAGACACTGAGCTGGATGGTCCCGCGCCTCTTTCCCTCCCCCGTGCCAGAGGGGGAAAAGTGTCCGCTGACTAAACGTTCAGGGACTAATAAGTCTGCCTAACAAGTCAGCGCGGAGGGCAGCTGCCAAAGACACAGCCTTCACACATTACATATTAAAGCTATGCAGTCGAAACTTATCATGACTTGGCACCTGGAGTGGCGCTCTCATTATTCAAATATCTCCATGAGTTTCTTATCTTGATCTGCCTTCATCTGGGTCAGCGATGGTGCCATGAAGAGAGCAAGAGTGCCCTCATGTGGAGGGAATCGCAAACAAAGCCTGGCAGGCGCATCACAGTCAGGGAGACAGGTTTTGATAGAGCATAAAATAAGAGGCTTAATCTGTCTGACATGACTCAGGGAGATTTTTCCACAAATTTTAATCCCCCCCAAATTTTTTCTCCCTGCGGCTCTCACGTGACTGCAGTAATACTCTTCTTTAAATATTAATCTGATGTTTTCTTTCATTCTCAAAAGAGGGGGCTCGACATACTTTGAAACGTCTAGCACATTAAAATGACAAAAAAAAAAAAGCATTTCAAACATGAATTGACATGAGCTCATCAAAAAATATATAATTCTTCTAAAATCCAGCTCATTATTTCGTTTTCACAGTTTAAACAGATTTTTAAATGACTTTACACGACAGAAAATAGTGATGCATGACAAAAATTTACTGATAACTGATAATTTTCTGCTTTCCATGGCCGATACAGATACCGATAACTGTTAAGTTCAATTCTAAAATTGTAATATAATTTTCACATAATCTACAGGTTGTGCTCTGGATGCAGCATGATATTTTAGGTGATATTTAAGTAGCTCTGCCTAATCTAGAGTAGCAAACAAAAAGTTTTGGTTATTCAGATATTTTCCTTTTTCAAGAAATCACACAAAATGTGGTCATATTGTTTTCATGTCCCATGGATTAAAAAAAAAAGAAACAAACCAAAAACAGCTTTCCGCAGGTTTGCCACAAACACCGCAATGGTTGATTTCATTGACAGCTGTTTCATTTACAGTTTGATATTTCTGTATTTCCTCATTTAAGGGAGCCTTTTAAGATCTGGCGAGGAACAAGAGATAAAAACTAGCCTTTTTACTAACTCTGGAATATTTAGAAATTTTTCTTTATTTTTCATATGCACTGGCTTTATCAAATAAACAAAGAAAAATTTTAAAAATATCAGCCGATATTTGGTCGATAACGGAGCAATATCGATATTCAGTTTTAAACCAATATCGGCCATTACCGATATCTGGCCGATAATATTGTACAGCACTAGAAAATACTCAAACAAATTACAAGAGAGTTGAAAAATAAAAACTCTTGTGATTTTCAAGTTCATTAGTTTTCTACATCCTCTTTTCTCGGCCCAATATCGACAAATCAAGGGGGGTTCCAGGTGGTCCATTTATTTATAAATCCATTTTCATTTCTATTTAGCCTGCATCATTTGCATTTATTTATTCGCTTATCTTTTTTACATATATATATTGGATATGACCCATGAAGTTTCTGCCTGTCTGTATGGATCTGAACTTGAATACATAAATGAGCCTTTTTGTTTTCTTTTTTTGTTGTTTTTTTAATTTGTTTTGCTTTGGTATCGTTCATTTGTTTTATGTTTGTCTTATTTGTTGAAAAGCTAATAAACATATATTTTTATTTTTAAAAAAGGTGATTAAAGGCTTGTGCACAGTTCCAAGACCAAAAAAAAAAAAACCCATTAAATTATCGTATCTGAGATGACTTGCAAACAAACAAAAAAAAATCAACTAATGAATCAAACCAGAACAATAACAAAAACATATACACTGATCCAGTATATGAGAACTTTACAAAAAAATTTACAAAGGAAGTGTAAAATTTTCTATCATAATGAGCCCATCTAATCTGAACATAAGAAACAAAAAACACACAATAAAAACCACTTCTATCCGTCGCTGGCATCGTTTTTATATGCAGCACCAGTGAAAGGGAGTGCGAATTCACACACAGTCTCATAATCTCTCATCAGATTAGATGCTGTAAGGCCTCGCAGGATACAGAACACCTCCCTCTGTGTACTTAACAAGCAAAGCATGCTGGGATTTCTGCCTCAGAGAGTTTAAAAACAGAATTTTAAGAACAGGCATGACTCTTTAGGGACAATCCCGAATGAAATGTAAACATCTTTCCTCTTTATGCATTCAAAGCCCAGCAGAGCAGCTCCCATCTGATCGGACTGACGCATCCTGTCGCCGCAAATTCTACCGACTCCTGATCTGTTGTGATCCGACTAAATGTTTTTTTTTAGATTTCTATCTAATCCATGCCAGACTCACACAGGATCTGGAGATTAGCTTAATATTTTTAAGAACTAAAGTCACATGACTAAGAAATGGGGGCGAAATCTGCATGAAATCCTCAACTTGATCATCAAGAAAATTGAAAATCATAGTCTGCTTGCTCTTTACAGGCAGGATTCTTCAGAGATGCTTTAGAGCAGCTGGCAGTGAGGAGTAAAAGCCTTCATCTGGGCAGCAGAGGGCAGACCTGTGTGCTTTAATCCCTGTCACAGTGTCCTGTTGGAGGAGAAAGCAGCAGATCTCTGAGAGGACAAAAGATGCACAGAAACACTAAACCCAGTCTTCATTAATTAGAGTCTTTGATTATTGTCTTCTTTTGCTTATTATAACCAAAAGCTAACATCTACTAAAGACAAAATAGAAATAAATAAAGCCCGTGCAGCATAAGTACACACTTCCATCTGGTGGGAAAAAGCTGCTTCACTTATCTCTGAGAAAAGAAACACCTCAGCCATGCAAAGTTGCCTTAATTCTAAAACCACACACACACTCATGAGCTCACATTTCCCACTCTGTCAGCCAGCCAGCATGATTTATGATGGATAGCATCTCATTTCATCCAAAGCTGCACTTATCCAACCACACGTCTCTGGAGGGCTGTGGTCTTTAAATCCATTCCTCTGTCATCAGAATGAAGGGGGTTCAGAAGCAGCTGCCCCACTGAGGTGGCAGAGGGAGCTGTCGGGTCGTCATCCGCACAACTTCTAAAAGCCGTGTCGATGCCAGGGCACACAAAGCTGCGGGTCTGTCAGCGAGCGCCTAATGTGCGCCACGGGAGCTGCTCAATCATTCTGACAAGCTTTAAGTAACATGAATTAAACAAGAGGATCAATAGCTATGATGGCAGAGGAATAGCTTTCAAAGGAGGCTGGTTTAAAGGGCAATTTCACTATCTCTAAAAAGTTGTATAGATTATTTTATTGGTAGAAATACACAAATGAATACATAAATTGGGGGGTGTAACAATTATCTAATCAATTTATGATAATTATAAGTTCCAGTCTTTCACTGGTTCAGAGGTGCGTACAGTTGCCAAAAATTTATACATGCCCTCCCATTAGGAAAAGATTTAATTTACAATAGTCACACAGATAACAAGAAACTGAAAAAAATACTATAAATAAAAATTTGGGAAATTATAATTTAGTGAAATAAGATTGCTTTTAAGTTGCAGTTGAAAAGAAGAGTTAAAAAGAAAAACAAATGAATGCGACCTGGACAAATTAGAGCACCTTGCTCATGATCAGTGGGCTGAAATACCTGCAAACAGGTGCAAGAGGCTGACTGAAAGTTACAGAAGAACACCAGAGTGCAGTGGTTGTAAGTGTTGTTCGGGTGTGTGTACAGATATATATTTCTGACCAAATCTCAAAAGCAATGTGATGCTTTTTACACATTTTTTTTAACTATTGTAACTTTTGTTTATTGACACCTATTTCACTCAAACATTTTTCCTTCTTCAATGAATAAATACAGCTGTAAGAAGTGGATGAACTTTGACCATCTACTCTACATTTTACATGACAACAATATGCAAAGACTGTATCAGTCTTGGCTTGATAAGAAATGTCCTAATCATTTTAGGAGCCACAGATTGGGCAGGTGGGTCAGCGACATTCAGAGACCCATCAACAACCTCAGCTTCAAACTCCATGCCTGCCAAAGACAACTGAAAACTTCTGGATGAGAGTCTGGATGACGGTCGGTATATTTTCAGAAATTAAATACTCCACAAGAAGTATCCATCCACGACTGGCTGGATGTGCACGTTGTATTCATTTTTGTACTTTCTGGGCGTTAACCACACCCACCTCAAATGTCCGACCAATGATGGAATACTTCTCGGAGTCCCACGAGATAAAAGCTCTGCTCGGTTGATGTGAGAGAACCACAGACATCGATATGAATGGACAAACCTTCCACTCACATTACTCTTTGGTTTCTGAAGAACTAACTAAAAGTGAAGCCAGTGGGTGTTCCCACTGTCCCCATCTTTGCATTGCCGCATGTGTTGTCACTCCTGGAAAATACAAAAATGAGCGCAAGCCTCAGGCCAAATGATTGACAGCTAACATACACTGAGCTTATGCTACCTGAGCTACCCTGGAGCTAACAGGAGCTAATGAAGATAGGCGTGCTAAAGGTAAGATATGCTCAGACTTGCTGTTAACCAGCTAAAAACCATCATTGTGCTACTCTGCTATAGGCTGACGCCTTCCTGAGAGAAAGCAGGGAGCTAGCCATTAGCTTCCACGGCTAATATCGGCATCAGGTCTGCCCCCAGTCAATAAAAAGGAGACACCACTAATTATGTGTTATTTCAAGATTAAATAACCTCTAAATGACTGAGTGATAAAAAAAAAAATTTCCCCCGCTTTCACAGTTGACATGAAGGTAAACTCGACCTATTAAACCTAAAATGATTTTTGAACCAGGCTGTAAACATGTTTATTTCTGCGGTGAAGTTGCTGTTTTCAACATGGGAGTCTATGGGGGCGGCTCAGCCCCGAGTGGATGAGGAGTGAAGTACAATTCATGGCAACCAGGAAGTAGCTTCATTTTTCCCGCCAGAGCAGAGGCCATAAAAAAGGGGACGAACCTTTCGCTCATGTGACCCATTGGTCTCAGAAGATCTAAAAACAAAGCCAGTTGGCCTTTCCCACATCACCGCGATGCCACTCCCGGAAATTACTAAAATGCGTAAAGAGCGGTCTCAGGGCAAATGATTGACAGCTGACCCACTCTGGGCTAAACGCTAACTGAGCTCACTCGCAACTAACAGGAACTAACGAAGATTAGCCTTCTAAGTGGCGGGATAGGGTAAGACACGCTTAGACTTGCTATTATTAGCTGACTAAAAACCGCTGTTGTGCACCTCTGCTGCAGACCGAGAGCAAACAAGGTTGCAACTTGGTGACAACGAGCCGCAAGATGTCAGCAATCAAGTCTGTTTGTTCCAGTAGGCTCAAGAACAAGAACCAAGTTGTCCCTTCTCATGGAGTATGTAACAGGTTTAAAAGAGGCTTGATTGTAATACACTTAAGTAGCAGAATTTCCCATTCTGAATGAAATCCAGCTGCCAAAAAGATAAATAAATGAACAAATAAATAAAGGAATTAACAAAAAATATATATATGGCAGTCCGATTCAGGTTTTCGACAGAAATTCCTATAATAATGTTATCCTCAATGTTTTCTGTCGTGATATGTGACATCATTCTTCACAGCCTCTACACAAGACGGTGAAGAAACAACAGAGTACGTTCAGTCGGAGGCTTCGTCAGGTCCACTGTATCGATGATTTTCTTTCCAACAGCCTGAAGAACAATACCACTGAATACATTTTATTATTGTTATCCGTTGTTGTTCTGTTTTTAATTGTGGGGGAAAAGAGACGAAAGAGATAGGAAAAGAGAAGAAAAGAGACGACCACTATATTGAATTTCCCTTCTGGAATAAATAAGTATTTTTCATTTCATCTCTAGAAAGTCGCTCCACCCAAAACAATCTCAAAAGAAAACAAAGTAAAATCTTTCATTTACATAAGCACACCCAATAAATAGGAAATAAAAGCCCCTCCAATCAAAATGATGAAGTATGATGTGACTCTACAGATCACATCCACACATGAGGCTGTTTAAGTAATGCAGCTGGCACACCTGAAGCACAGAAGGAGGAAATCTCTCCAACTACATGTGGAGTAAAAGAGAAGTTTGACCTTGTTATATAAGAAAAAACCCATCTATTGAAGCTGTGATGGAAGCCGGAGTAAAGGTACAGTAAAGGTTAGGGCAGAAAAAGCAGAACTCATGAATTTATAGCACAGAGTCACATTTCTCTGTTGCAGTCCATTTCTTGCTGAGAAGACTGTCATAAAGCTCCAGCTTGAATCCGCAGCTTCACAGAGGGAGGATCAATCTGGCCGTTCCTCCACATATTAGGGTGTGCTTCATGATGAGGGAACCCAATTTGCAACTGCAGTGGTTTTACACACCCTGACATCTGTCCCCAAGTATCACAATGACCCTGCAGAAGCAGTTTAAAAAGATGAGGTGCAACTCTGATTTAAAGGAATCTTCCTGGAGGACTTGCGTTTTAAGGAAAGAACCTAAGTTTCTGCTTCAGATTAAAAGCCTTTTTTGCGTCTTCTTGCTTGTTTGTGAGGATGTGTGTGTGTGTGTGTGTGTATGCAGCTGGTGGCTATAGGCTTGTTGTGAATGACAAGAGGAGATTGAAGGTGCTGGAGCCTGACGCTGTTTGACTTAAAATTAAATGGCCAAATTAATAGGTGCTGTCACTTGCCGCAGCAAAACCACAAACTCGCCTTAACACCAATCTGACGGCAACACCTTTCTGTGATTGACACCCCCCATCTGCTCGGTGCCGGGTGAGGCGGGAGGGAGCATGTTTCGCAGTAAATCGAAGCATTACGACGGAGAAAGAAATCTCAGAAATGACAAACAACAAGAGGGAGGAAAAGTTTTGACAAATCGTGTTTTGCTCATTCTGCAGTTTTATAATGTGTCTATATCAACTGTAGAATTCTGCTGCAAAGTGACATGAGGCATGGCAAATTGAGTCGAAATCCTATTTGAAATGGGCAAGATAAAGTCCCCGGGAAATTTAGACGGACAGGAAGGAGGGCTGAAGGGGGGGGGGGATATAAAACAGCCGGCGGGAGCCGTAACGGCGGGTAAAAACGCAGCGCGCATGAGGTGTTAGAGGCACAAAGGTAATTTGCAGATGCAAGTTTGGGAGGAAGAGGAAGAGAAGGAAGAAAAAGGCGTTCCAGTTATCTTATGCTCTTTTGTTGACTTCGATCCCATTTCACAGACAGAGCCAGACGGATAATTTCACGTATGGTGGAGATGGTGGTCCAAGTAGAAAAAGTCTGTTTGCCGAGGGTTGATTTGTCATTCTGGCGGCTCAGCAATAAAACCAACAAAACCCAGCAGCAGGGACTGAAAAAGTGTATGAAACCCTGAGTTAGAGACGACTGGCTCTTAGGAGAGGTTGATGAATGTGGTGGATTTTTGATCGATGGTTGCTTTTTTTCTAAAGGAAATTTCACGAATTACAGCATCACTGTAACTGATGTTAACTGGAAGAGATCAGATTTGCTTGCTGCCCCTTAAATCCTTTGAAAAACAGTAATTTCAGAGATAAATCCAGTAAAATGACCTGATTAGTCCTGATTAATACACTTGTTTGTCCTACAAATATCTTTCCAGTATTGATAATATAGATGTTGATATTGCTTTAACAACAAACTAACAGCGCTAGGCAGAGCCAAAACACTTGATTCTTAATTTTCCGGAGGAATTCAACCACATCTAGGAACTATGCACTACCTGCTGTACTGAAACTGCTTGCAACCCCGCATTTCAATTTATTATTTAATGCTTGTTTTTGTCGTCTTCATTGCATTATTTGCTTCTGTAGCTGTTGAACCTGTTTCTGAGGGAGAATCTCTGTAATTAAGCAGGTATATCAGGTCATGTCAGCTTTCCCAAGTACAAATATCTCCCTCCTCATTCAGAATACTGACTGATGGAAGATGAGTGCAGTGATGGCTGTCTGAGTAAGTTTGGAAATGCTTTTATTATACTTTCAATTTCAACATTTTAGACTTCTGCTCCTGCTTGTTTGCTGTATTACAATCACTTGCACAGCTTAGTAAATCTAAAAGTTCTTTCCAGTGTCATCATATAACGCCTTCTGCTTTTCAGCTTTATTTCTTTTTGTCTACGTTGACAATTCTCTAACTGGCTGATTTTTTGCCTGGTGCAGCATTTTCTGATGATATAGAGACCAGGGATGTCACAATTTCTTTAACTTCACCATTAATTACAGTATTAAATGCTGTTATTAGAGGTGGAGTGGATGCTGTTTACCCGGAAATGTTTTACTACAGTATGTTGGCTAGAATCTCCTTGAAAGAAAGAAAGAAAGAAAGAAAGAAAGAAAGAAAGAAAGAAAGAAAGAAAGAAAGAAAGAAAGAAAGAAAGAAAGAAAGAAAGAAAGAAAGAAAGAAAGAAAGAAAGAAAGAAAGAAAGAAAGAAAGAAAGAAAGAAAGAAAGAAAGAGAGAAAGAAAGAAAAAGAAAGAAAGAACAAAAAGAACAAAAGAAAGAACAAAAGAAAGAAAGAAACAAACAAACAAACAAACAAACAAACAAAGAATGAAAGAATGAAAGAAAGAACGCCGCCCCCGCCCCGGCGGGGGGTGGTCTTCCGGACCGAGATCGCGTTTATGTTGCTCTATTGCCAAACGGGCCAAACGGGCCAAGAATGAGAATCTCAGGTGGCGCTGCTCTCAGATTCACCGTAGGCGAGGACAAAACGCACGTACAAGAAGATTCTCACAACTTCTGTTTCCTCCACAAAGTGACATTATTTTTGTACGAGGAGCTGGATATGATTCCATCAGATCAAATATCGATTCACGTTTGACCACAAGCCATCTTTATAAGTGCTGCAGTCCCTCACATGTGTTTGTTGTTGTAGCGTTTACCCACGTTGTCCAACGTTTGACCCACGATGACATGCAATTTGTAGTCCACTTCCTGTCTTTGGTTCACTTAAATTGGACCGAGACCTGCATTTGCAGGCAGACCGAGTCCGGTTGTTTGTTCCGGATCAGAGTCCGTTTGCGCATTCACAACTCCCCCAAATGAAGCGGACTTTCTAAGCAAGCGGACTCTGATTTGAATCAAAAAAGCTTTGTGAATGCGCCCTAAGAGTACACAAGCTACCTTATTAGCCGTGTTTCCATTACCTCTAGAATTGCACAAAACCTGCATATTGCAAGAAAAAACTTGCAATGGAAACACCTGAATATAGAAAAACCTCAAATGTTTTTACGCTCTCAAGAGGTGGTGTTTCAGATGTGTCAACATCAAATGATGCTGGGAAAGGAAAGAAAGGGAGGGGGAGGAAAGGGAAAGGAAAAAGGAAAAAAGGGGAGAAAAAGGAAAAAAAAAAGGGAAAAAAGGGGAGAAAGAAGGAGAAAGGGGGGGGAGAGAAAAAAAAAAAAGAAAAAAAGGAAAAAAAAAAAAAGAAAGAGGGAAAAAAAAAAAAAGGGAGGGGGAAAAAAAAAAAAAGAGAAAAAAAAAAAAAAAAAAAAAAAAAAAGAAGAGAATAAAGTCTCTATTGTATCTTATTCTGTATTATTACTGATATACAGTAAACAATTAATTTCTGATTATGTTGTTGTTTCATACAGATATTATCTTATCTTGCTATACAAAGAAACACTAAATTCACAGACAAATTTCTGCTCCATGAAAGACACATTTTAGAACTTTCCTAGCTCGGGTGATGTTGAGATGACCTCACTATGAATACAACACAGGTTTAATCTGTCTGTAGAGATTTGTTTGCTTCAGTTTGTATCTTGTCTCTGTACAACATGCAAGCTCCTTATAATTAAACTCTGATTACGCTGATCTGTCCATCTTGATTTTTCCGTCAGAGGGATTACATTTTTCCAAAAAAGTATACTGCTTAAGTGTAATGGTCACACCGTTTTTCACATTTATACATCACCAGATGTGGTGTAGAGGGTCATGTGAACAGTTGATTTCAAATAAAGATGGCATGGTATGTATGGACCGAGGAGGGGATGGAATTCGTTTTCACTTGTATAGTAATTAAAAGATAAAAATATAATCACCATCCTTGATAGAAAAGAGCAAAATGCAAAGTTTTGCAGAGACTTGCAGTTTCCATCCTTGTGGAGTCTCATGAGATGAGATTTTAAGAGAATTGACCTATGGCTAAACCACGCCCCCAAACACCATGAGCCAATCACAGTGCGCACAGCAATCCAATGCACTCGGACATTCTCTGCTTAAACTTCCATTGAAATATATTGAAGTTAGTCCGTTTTTGTTAGTTTTCTATGTGTTTTTTTTAGTTTAAAATGGTCAAACGGTGTGCATGGGTTACATGCAACTCCTACACTAGGTATCCTGAGAGGCTGGGTGACAGGGTGTATTTTTTGCCTTTTACCAAGTCACATCAAGCCAAAGTTATGCGGCAGACCATAACATCAACTTAACGTGGATAAAATGAACAAGGATGTCTACATCTGTTCTAAGATAAGGCAACATCGTATTTGAGGCAACATGTTGTCACTTTGCTGGAAAGAAATATGAAGTTATTTTTAACATCCCTAATGTTAGTTTAAGTTGGCTAATGCTAGCCGAACGTGCTAGTTTTTTACTTTGGTAACGGTACATAAGAGGTCAGCCATAGCTGTTGTGTAGTACAGGTGTCGTGTAGTAACGTCGATAACGACATGCCTCTGGCTTCCAAGCTGCAGCCAGACTCTACTCCGCTCCCGCCGCTGTTCAGTCAGTTTTTGACAGATGTTGACTTTTTGGCACAACAGCAGCAGCCGTGCAGTAGTTTGGGCAAGAAACTGAGGGAGCGCGCACTAGTCGCATTCCAGAGACTTCACAGGCTTGATTTCGACTCCCAGTTTAAGACTTGTGAACAATACTTTGTTTATTTTATTTTATGTTTTTTAAGTTATCTTGACATGGTCTCTGTCAGATCACGAGTCTGCTGTCCGTGTTGACAGCTGTCATCTACCGAGATGTCACATAGCGCCTGTCACCGCATGTTGTTTGTCCGAGTGAGTGGAGGGGGCGTGGCTTAGCCACAGGTCAATCATACAGCTTATGTGATAAATACCATTCAAAGGAAACACCTGCAAACTGCAGTTGCACTTCGTTGACTTTTTTTTTTTTTTTAAATCACTTTCATTTTGAAAAAAAATGTCATAGAATTAACAGTTTGAGGCATCATGGTGTCACGAACAGTCAGAATAATTCCTAAGAGTATGTTTGCGTATTTCTATTCTTGGGAAATAAGTTATGAAAGTGAGCAGTTAAATTTCCATTAATCTCCACCACCAATTCCATCAATTTCCTGCACATACACAACAACAGTAAACCCATTTACCTCAGTATAGTCAAATGTTGGAGCACTTATTGCATATTCCCATTAGGATTTTAATTCTGTTGTGTTGAACAATGTTTGGTGTTTAAAATGAGCTCAGTATTGTGCTGCTTATTAAGCTGATTTAATGCCGTACCAGTGGCTTCATTAGGAGAGTTATCGGATGAGATGAATTAAAATACAGGGAGAATTCAGCCTTCTGCAGCTCCTTCACTTATTACACTGTTTTTCTTGTTTTGCTTCAAACACACACTCCATTTTCCTGTTTATTTGTCCCTATAGATGTGCTCAAACTATGTGCCAGAGGTTTATAAAAGGAATGACCCAGGTTCGAACAGAAAATGAAACTGCAAAGAGAAGGTGGAAAATGAATGGAGACGAAGCCAGGAAAGTTCTGATAAATGTTCCTCATGTGGGCTGCTGGTATTTAAACTTGCCATGCACCAACAAGCACATCTCCAATCTATGATTATGAAAAAGCTTTGTTGTTGCAACGATGACCTAGTGTAATTACCTGATGGTTTTTAAGTTGTTTTCTGGAGGATTTTAGTCTTAATTTTGGCTTAAGGCCAAGTGGGCAAGCTAGAATGCGCTCTGCACCATTTCAATTAGCACAAATTAATCAATACATTCAATTTCACATTGGGCATTTTCACACTTGGCTTGTTTTTTTGTTAAGTTTTCAAGTGGAAAGAGTGAATGTGTTCTGTGGATGACTAGAAAATAAATGTGTAGAAAACCTGTGCATTTAAAGTAATTATTGACTTGTTTGAAGAGAAGTAGGATTTAAATGTCATAGAGGAGCTGCGGCTGAGACAAATGCCTGCAGAGAAAATAGCTTATTCATTTTTCAGCCTTTGCTCCATGCTGCAGTCAATCATCTGTCATTTCAACAACGATCAATACTGAATCTAGCTTTTTTTTTCTAATACGTCCCACATATTTACAAGACCTATCTACCACACACCACAGAAAAGTGTTTTTCAATAACATTTGTATTTCCATCAAAATGTCATTAAAACTCATTCCTATGCACTGCTGCACACTTATAGCTCATCTCTTACCAAGCAAGCCAAGCATTTCTGGTGTTTAAAGTGAAAAATTTCCATCAGGGATGATAGTTCATGAGCTGGAAACCATTTTAATTTTACTGAGTGATTGGAATTAGACGCATTAGGTAGGAAATGAGACATCTTCACGTGGAGTAGTGATGTGTGCCGTTGGCCTGGGGAGGCACACATCATGGAGATTTGTATTAAAATCTGTCCCATCAAGATTTTTAGACAAGCTGGGCTGCTGCTCCTGGGCTTTAAATCATCTGATCTGCATGTGTGGAAAGGGTGACACCAAGCTCCGAGACACAATGGAGGAAAGCAATGGATCCAGTAAGTCATTGCTAAAATGTTCCGCTGGTGACTCGTTGATGAGAAGTGGGAGTCAGACTGTGGGAGGATAGGATGACTTGAAGGCAACGACTGTCAATTCAGCTGGAAAAGACAATTCTGTACCGGACAACAAGAGTCAATGAAACAAAAAATTAATGAAAAAAGCAGCTGCAAAATTATCTACAGTACCAGCTGCACAATACTGGTACAACAGATCCCTGATTTTGTCATTTATCTATGGTTTATATCTGATATGAATTTAACTGCAGTTCAAAGATGAAGTTCCACCACAACCCCCCCCCCAAAAAAAAAAAAAAAAATTGAAAAACCCCAAACATTTAATTTAAATCTTCCCAATAACTCAAATATAAAGCAATAAAAATGCTGCAGAAGCAAAACAGAAGGGTGTCAAGTGCACAAGTATTTCCATTTATTTCTGCAACTTTTTCCTCAAGTCTATATCCCCCCCCCCGCCCTTGTTTGTTAAAAATAGTCTGAGGATTGAGTTCTTGCTTGCTGTTCATTTATTTAAATGATCCTTTTATAAGAGAAGACACACCAGCTGTGAAGTGGCTCATGCTTGGGATCTTCATTTAAAGCCGATTTTACAACTGTTTGCCAGCCAGGACAGGTGTAACAGGATGAGTCATGACAGGCTGTTAAACATTTCCACAGCCGGCCTGTCTACAACTTGCTGAATCCTCTAAAATGTGTGTTTTAATGCACCGCACCATATGACCATGATGTATGATCTTGGAATATGAAGTTTCAAATAGAAAATGTCTTTTTTCCCCAAAAACTAAACGCAGCATTTTTAAGCTTTTAGAAATGTTTCTCTGATTGAGCTAAATTTTAAACCACATTAATTAACACACTATGACTCTCAATTGAAAGTTTGCCATAACAGTCTTACAGCCTCTTGAATCTTTGTTCAAAACACAGTAAAAATTTATGACAAGATATCCAGGCAGTATCATTACTGTAATATTCTTTCTAAATATGACTTTCTAAACTTCAGTAATCTAATACAGCATGCCAACGTGTGCCTACTTTTTTAAATCCTTCATGGTTCTGCCCTTCATCTAAGAAAGTATATCACACTGAGTTCAGAAAAACGACTGGAGTCACGAGAGCCACCTTTAGAGGAGAGTGCAGCATTCCAAAATGAAGGACCTCTTTGACTAAATCTGCTTTCTCTTTCGTTGCCATGTCTCAGTGGAACAGTTCACCAACAGAGAATATAACATGTTCTAATTATCCCAAATTTTCACTCTTGACAAAGACATGGCTACTGTCAAAGCAAATTTGCACCCATAAGTGATCAATGTGTGTGAGAAAAACGTGGGAGTTTGTGCTTGACTATTAGTGTGGGTTTGTGTATGTGTGCATGTGTGGGTGCGTGTGTGAGCGTAGATACACTATATTGCCTAAAGTATTGGCTGATCTGCCTTGACTCTCATATGAACTTAAATAACACCCCATTCCTAATCCACAGGGTTCAATATGACGTTGGTCCACCTTTGCAGCTAGAACAGCTTCGCCTCTTCTGGGAACCCACCCAGCAAAATTTGGTTGAAAAGACGTTGAAAAGACACCACGTCCATCCGTTGAAAACATAGAAACATTTGGATTTGGTTAAAAAATGAAAGGTGAAAAGCTGTCTTTCAATTAGACGTTGCAAAGACATTTTTTCAGTCAAAAATGTCTGAAAAGAAAGAAAATGAACCAAAAACTAAGGTTTGGCAATTAAAGTAATTTTAAGTCTGTCAAATTATGGTCTCGTAGTAAAAAGTCTTAAGACTCCAAGAGTGAAAGTAAAGTGTGAATGACCCTGACCTATTATTGATAAAATGAAAATCTGTTTCTCTCTAGTTTATTTGGTTTGGCGCAGTTATCAAAACTACTTATATTATTATGGTTTAGAAAAAGATCATAATTTAGGTTCAAAAACATCTTGCAGTCAAAAGAAAACACTGATATGCAACCACCAGAGTAACACTGAACTACACACACTTTGCAACACACACACAGTACATAAGTAAAAATGGAGTTAATCTAATTTCATTGAGCTTGAAAACAAATGTTTGGTATGAGTGCCTTTACTCCTCACAGTCTGAACCCTCTCAGACAAGCTTTCTTGTAATTTCTTTAAGTGCTGATCAAGAACAGAGCTCTAGATCTCTTAAAATATTTCAAAACTCATTTTTGGGATATTCGCTGATTTTTTTTTTTCTTTCTTTTGTCTCTCAACATGATCCTACACTGCTTTAAAAATGTTCAGGTCCAGACTCTGAGGAGGATTTTCCCCCCATCAGACCTGTTACCTTTGAATTTCAGTCCAGTTCTTGTGTCATCTCACATACCTCAGCCTTTTCTTCCTGCTTTGCTTCCTTAAGAAAGGCTTCTTTCAAACCAACCTGTCTTCAAGACCATTTCTGAAGAGGCTTCAGTGAACAGTAGATGGACTGACTGAGGGTCCACATGCATTTCCCAGGTCCTGTGTCAGGTCTTTTTCTATTTCTTAAGGACATTACTTTCAGATCCTGTTCATGAATGAACATGTCACTTCCTTTTTTGTCCTCTATTTGTCACATTTCCTAAACTTTTTAAGGGCAAATTGTACATAATGAGACATGCCAAGTTTTTAGCTAATTGTGTTAAGGGAATCACTTTGTTGGTATAGAAATACTATTTTATGTGTGCAAAACTGCGCAACCACTAATTTCTTGTCCTTGCCAATTTAAGACTTCACTCACTACAAAAGTCATTTAATTACATTTACTGGCAATTCATTAAAAGATGCCTTAACCTTCATGCATTTCACCATGAGGTATGATCTTGAATGTTTTTAAAAGCAGCTCTATTTCACCACACCATTCTCTTTATATTGGCCCCAAAATACCTCAGAGCAAGTCCATGATTAACCATGAAACCTTTCCGTCACATATCCCGACTACTCTGAAACCCTTCAATCTCTTCCGCTACTGTAAAGGCCACATGATAAGCGTGTCGCAACAGCACACATATCATGCCCTAAAGGTCCAACCCAGTGGTTTACCTTTGGCCAGAGGTGCCTCCAATCAGACCACCAAAAATCTGATGAGATTTTTTTGAGTTAAAATGAGTGATTCAGAAAAAGCAAATAAAGGAACACTTGAGTGGAGGGAGGCTGTAATATAAGACAGATTTAACATCCACCTCAGCCCAGGGGCCTTGAGAGATGTTGAGCCCTGTCCTGCCATTATACTCGGACGATATAACACTCACAGTCCAGTGATCCCGTCCTGAATACTACTCATCTCCAAGCACACCACACCAGATGCCCAATAAAAACTCATAACACATTCATTAAAACAACAGTCACGCCTGCAAATGATCTCAAAGGTCCTTTGCAAAGAAACAATAAAAAGCCCAAAAAAATAGCAACAATTTCCCATCAATCTGCAGACATAAAAATCTGCTTATTGTTAAGAAGCAACATGCAAGTCATATGGGCCTAATAGAAGTAATAAAGAAGAGTCTTGGCTCACAAACACAAAGCTGCAGCCATGGTCTGGCTTAAGAATTATTCTGTATGCATACTACAGTGTGAGTGCAGCTTCAGCCTTACCATTTTGGAGGTGGTGGTATCAATCCTCTGAGTGACAATTAGCATTGACATGACTGAAGCAACAGCATAAGCTCCCCACAACACTCTTCTCTTCTCTTCTCTCCTTTTCCTCAATTACAGGAAAGTCTTGAATGAGTAGGAGGCTTCACCAGAAGTGGGAGGATTAGTGGCGCCCTCTTCCCGAGACCCTCCTATCAGCTGACTGGCAGACTCCGAGTTCACTCCCACGTTAGCCAATCAATCACATAGCGACACGGATTTAGAGTGATGTGCGGTGATCCATTCGCCCGGATGGGATCTTTGGAATTGTGCGCTCCGGTTGCCTCTCTATCCCCTCCACTCCTTTTTTTCCTCCTCCATGGCACTCTGCCTCTTCCTCTTGGACTTTTTTCAACCTCACGATCTTTCCCATGTATAATAATAAGGCTTAATCAGTGTTTGTCCCTCCAAGACTAGTCGTCTTCTCAAACTCTCACTTGTATTCGCTGCAGACGGTCTGTGTTTGGCTACCCACTCCCTCCCTTGATTCATTCTCAGTCTACTCCCTACCTTTCTCCCTCGCCGCTAAGCTCCTCCGCCTCGTGAAGCTGGCTGTTTGCTGTCAGGTTCTGCACCTGAACTTAACGGGAGGTTCAAAAGTAATCTATTGCTTCAGCCATGAGAGCAGCATCTGCCAGCAAACACAGCCAAGCAGAGGTCCTTACATCTCCATCACTCTTTAAGTGAGGTTGAGGTGTGTTTGTGTGTGTGTGTGGTGTGTGTGTGTGTGTATGCTTGGAGCTGGCAGGTGGGCAAAGACACAGAAAGACATAGGAAGGGAAGATGAAGGAGAACACAAGAACAGATGGGAGACAAAATCATCCGTGCTTCTAAAATAAACAGCAGAATGCAACAACCGGAAGGAAAATAAGCATAAAAGTTGCTTTATGATGCTTCTCAAATTAGTAGATATCAAGGTAACTTATATCAGAGTGTGTGTCTGCACGTCTGTAGTTAAATGAGGTGCCGTCTGCTGTCCACCAACCTACAGATCAATTTAATCAGCCATTCTGATGGGCTGTATTAAAGAGGTGGTGATATATTCGTGCCATGAATTGCACTTTGCAAATTATCCCCACCTCTTCGGAAGATTGATCTTAAGCTATGCACAAGACTAATCTGAATGTATGCAGCGTTTATCACTACGGCACACTGAGCTCGAGTGCCAAAGCAAAACAACTGGTTCAACTCTAGTCCAACAGCTTGTAAATGAAAAACAGTGAACAAGAGCAGCCCTGTGCTGGGACTGAAAAAAAGATTCAGTTGTTTACTTCAAATAAAAAACTTTTTTTTATGAGAAAATTCAGTAAGTTTTCAATCAAGTTTAATTTGCTTGGTCAATATTGGTTCAACTCTCCAAACTTTAATGGGTGACTTCATTAGAGGAGAGCAGAAACAACAAAGTGGCCGCTACTGATGAACCACATCGCCTGGCTGGCACCAATGCAACTGTCTAAAACCGAAGCCTCTCCTTAGTTTTGTCGCAGCAGAGACAATCTGAGTAAAGAATTCAGAAAGTGAGCTAATTCTCTAACAAAACAAACATTCACAAATATAATCAGCTACTCCAATAACAGCTTTGGATATCATGGCAATTAATAGGCCTCAGCATGACTACAGCAAAGTGTTTGTCGCATCATCTAACAGGGACGCACCAATCCATCTTTTTCGCTCTGAAAGCAATTTCAGGACCACCTCTGGGTATCTGCCAATACACAGTACTGATCTAATATCATTCCCCCTGATTTAAATTCTGTATACAACACTGTGTATAAGCCCACAGAATAGTTGTGGCACTGAAAAATGGACAGCCTGCTGTGATTGAATGAATGTATGCATGGATACCCAATCCCATTAGCACAATATGGTCAGCACTGGCGCTTATACTGATCCACGTTACTGGATCGGCGAACCGTATCTGCAACCCCACGTCTGTCACTGGCATCAGGACATGCTGTCTTCAACAACTTTTGTCATTCTGCTACAAACCCGCTGACTTTTGCAGCAACTGCAAGAAGATGTAGGAGACTCACTTGCTGCAGCATGTTTTTCACAAAAAACCATCTAAGAAATCTTTATGAAAAAAAGAAAAACATTCACAGAATGTAAAATTTAGGGCCAGTACTGATGTAAAAGTTGATCATTTGGCTTGTGGACAAAATGTGATGCGCACCGTTTGTGAATTAAATATGAAATATACATTTTAAGAATATTACTGAGCAGTCTTAAAGTATTCCTCCCATTAAAACCATAGGAAAAAACAAAAAAAAAAAACAAAATTATTTATTTTTTAAGCATTTTAAACTAGCACCAACTTCATGTAAGCACTAAATATAAAGTCAGTGTGATACAATCTGTGCATCCTTGGGGAGATTGTCATAGGGAATGCACTGCTAAAATAATACTTGGATTAACCAACTCAATGTTTATCACAAGCATATTCAAACCAATCAAATGAGCTTGAGGCAGTTGGTAAACTAACTTCTTGCTGAAATGAGTTGGATGAAAAGCAAAAATGCCTTTTTTAACACCAAGCAGGAGCGTCAGTGTTGTTATTTGATCTATTTTCATTGAACACATTTTTTCTAGCCTTAGTATTTGGTAGAAAATCTAATAAAAAAAAATAAGGATGCTGTGTGGGATGAACTTTCCCTTCAAACGAACCGTACTATTCCATGAAGCAGACCAAACATTGCTAGAGTGGATACGCCCTTCAAACCATCCCTCATATCATATGCAGAGTATCGGGAGATAAAAAGTTGCTGTTCAAACGTATGAATATTGAGTGTCTATGACCACTGACATAAGTTATCCATATGGCTGGCTGTGTCTTTGCTCCTCTCCTCTAGCTTTACCATTATCTAATTGCACAAAGTGCCAGTATTTTTCACCGGTGCACTGTGTGAAGTGAAGAATACTTTTTGTTTGTTTTGACTCAAAAACATTGAACACACTGAAGTCAAGCTCATTCCTGGCATCTGTAGTTCTAGTTTTTTTACTCTAACCTGCTCCGACCACTGCCTCCGTTCCACATTCCACTGCAAATCCGTTGCTATGTTAGTCAATGAGAAACAGTCCATAACTCCGCTCCGGCGTGTCCACTCGGGTCCGTCGGCCTCCGCCAAAAATACGGATCACCTCTATTTTCTGGTCTGCTCCGGTCCATCCAACTCAGTTTGGAGGAAGTTGCAAAGCTCAATGAATGTTAAACATCCAACAAATAAAACTTTTTTTTTTAACATCTACCACAGAAACACTTGATGTGTACAACTTGTGGACAATATACTCACCGATAATTGACGACAAATGTATCAAAACAATGTTTCCGTTGAAGTTCCAATGAATGAAAAGTTTGTTGTCGCCGTTTATCTACACTATTCATCTATTTATCCACTTGAACTTGGAAATCTTGCGCATGCTCTTTTGCCTGTTTTGCAGCTGAATGGAGAGGGGGCTGGCGGACTCATGAGGATTCAGTGTACGGGGATTTTTGCAGTGTGGCAGGGCGGGCCAGAGCAGAGGCATTGGATGGGAGGTGTAATGGGGTACTGAAGTCACACCAATCTACTTTCGGCTTACAGGACTTAACCCCGGCTTTACACCGGTTCCATAAGCGCAGCGCCGTGGAGCCTAATGGCTGTGCTCTGACCTCCATGGTGCAAGCTCCATTTGCACCATGGCCCCAAGCACACCCACAAGTGCAGCAGCTGTTGCTAGATCAATGACATCATGGATTGCAAGACCGCCTGTAATTCTCATCCAAAAGGTTAATTTTGTCCACATGTTTGTGTTTCATTGTTTCTCATTTCTCTGAAACCTTGTGTCCATGAACATGATGTCATGGTCAGATAGTTCAACAGCTGAACATCTGCACAGTGGCTTTTGTTCATAAAGTTACCGGATGTTTTACACTGAATCCTGTGTCTGATTTTCTGTGTGGTCTGACCTGAACTACTGAAATTTATGCGGTGTCGGGGCGTCCACCATCAAAAACAGAGCTGGCACGTATCTTTACCACAGTGGTGCGACAGGACTTAGCAACGACGGACTGCTCACACACTGTGGCATATTCAATGTAAATCAAACCATTGACTATGGGGGCAATTCAATGCGCATGGTAGGGCAGTGCGCTCACGGATAGAGGTCGACCGATAGGACGTTTTACAAACTATCAGTATCGGCTGAACTTGGCTCCGATAGTGGCCGATGGCTGCAGTTTTTTCCACAGCACCGTAAACCGCTTTTTCCCTGCGCTGCTTTCTGATCACTGAGGGGTGGGGCTGCTCTTCACACAGAGAGAGCGGGGGGGAGAGGTGGAGGGGTGTGTGCAGGGCAGCAGATAAGTGCAGCAACATCGGTAAGTGCAATACAACCTTCACGAGTTGAAACTCAAATAACAAAACCTCCTTGGCGGAGGCAATAAGTAGCCTACCGGTTGTTCAACAAGCATAAACGTGAATCATATTTCAGCATAAACAGCGACAGGCATGTTTAACATGACCACAGTGCTTGTTAAGCTAACGGACAGCTAGTTAAGAACACGCTAAATGAAAGCTGTCTGTAACCGCTTTCACACTTTCATGGCAGAATATGCCGTATAGTCCATCTGCTATTTAATCAGAGATGTCTTCACAAACGCGCCGCTGCCTCTGGGACAAGTCCGCCTCAACTCTGAGGTAAAAGAGTTTGTCTGAATGTAAACAGAATAAAAGTCCAAGCCCGCACTATTAATTCCTGAGAATTACTGCATGGCTGTAACCATGTAAGTTGTTATCTTCTCATTTCTAAAGGCTATTTGTCATATCGGGGCCACGCCACAGCGTCATGTTTAATCACCTCCACTGTCACTACTGACTCTTTGATAAACCAGTCCCTGTCTAGTTAGTCCATGCAGTTCTATTAGTCCGCTCCGTACGGGTCTTGCAGGCTTGATTCCGCCACACAAACCAGTTTCAAGCTGTTCTGGAACCATCTTTCATGTATTTTATCGCTTCTAAAACAGAGCGTAGAACAATCATCCGACCGCAACGGGATCCCGCCGACGTCACGTCTGTGAGAGATTTCCAGCCACTTCAGCGGCCATTTAAACATCGGATGTTTACGTGAATACACGTCTGATTGATGTGATCTTAGTTTGTCATGAATCTTAAAATTTGGCGAATTCTTGTAAACTTCAGTGCTGGCTGAGACAAACCAGCCCGCCCCCCTCGATTTGTGTCTAGATATGACAGATTATAGTGACTTTGCTGCTGCTGCAGTCGAAAAACATGTAGGCCTAGTCTAGTTATGAATATAAATGAATTCCTGTTGTGAATTTATTCTTTTAAGGAAAGATCATTAAAAAACTAAAAAAGAGCTATGTTAATTAATAACAGGACTGCTTGTGACAGCCTGTCTACGTGAGGATGAGAAAACCACGTTCAACTTCCTTCATTATACACCTGTTTAACAAGGTGTTTTGTGAATATTATTTTTTTATGGCATAGAGTGCCATCACTCACATAAATGTGAAGGACCTCTTAATTTTCTAATACCTATGTTTTTATTTCTAAAAAATCTATCCATAGCCTATGTATTTTTTTGCATGGGGGGGGGGGGGGGGGGGGTAATCGGCTATTGGCTTTTTCCTCCTCCAAACTATCATTATTATATCAGCCTTTAAAAATCCACTATCGGTCGACCTCTACTCACGGATGCATTGTACAGCCGGCGTAAGAGATAAATATGAATAAAAGTTAATGACAATGAAATAATCATTTTCCGATCCCAGTCTTTCTCTGCCCTGAATTCCAGACGTGTTGGTTGTGAATTTGAATGAAAATTTTTCGTGCAAAGAGAAAATAACATACCGCAAAGATCTTTCATTTCAGGTTTTGCTTGAAGCTGCTTTGTGGATTACAGCTCTCATCGCGAGTGATGGTGCTCCTCCCTGGACGCTGCATTAACAGTACCTACCATCATTCCATCGGCGCATTGGAAAGACTCAACATGCCCTGACTTTTAATGGTTTTCACCTCTGTTGTTTTCCCACCCTTGAAAAAACGTGTTTAAGTGCAAGAGGTAAATTACCATGCTGGCACACCTTGGGTGGCTGGTGACTTACATTGCTCGTGACGAGAGTTATACACCACAAAGACCCCCCCCCTAAGTACTGAAAATAGTGTGGAGAGCTGAGCACCATCCTTAGGGTTGGTATTGGATTTGAGATTTTAGCGTCATGACAATCCTAAGCTCTACATGGGACCAGCTACCTGACTGTAGCAGCATCTCAGACTTCTTTTAGAGGACCCATTGTTGATTGTTGTTACAGCTAAAATCTGCCTCCAGCAGTCAGTCCAAAACAATAGTTGTTCCAAAAAACTGTCTCTCAGCCACAAACAGATAGCTTGCAGTTTGGCTAGATGGATTCCTGCCCATCTGCCCAGCCTCCCACTGACTGCTCACTAACCCAGAATGGAAGCTTCTTTGCAGCTCTCCCCCTTTTCTTGATAGACACAACTTTGAGAAAGCAAATAAAGGGTTTGTCTTATTTTCCTAAATTCATCCTCCTTGTCTCCTCCTGGAATCTCCTCCTGCTTGCAACCTGGAAATCATTCACAGCTAAATATTTTGAAGAATGCCTGAAATTTGAAAAAGCACACAGACGAGAGAGGAAGCATGTTGGAGGAAATATACTGGAGGATACAATAGTGTGGTCTTTTATAACTACAGCATGTAGTATATTGTCAACAAACATTTATGTAACATATAGTTGTATTTCTGAAAAGATTACAGAGTTTTCATCATGCACATCATCAACAGTGGATTTGTATCTTTGGTTTTAAGTCAAACATTTTGGGAACATTCATCATCATTGTTTAAATTAATCACCATTACAACAAAATTGCTGGAGCACCTTCAGACCATTATCAGTTAATATAGAATTTAATTGATGACCATATCTAAGAAAACTTCTGTTTTACTTGAAGTGAGCCTTTGCTGCCAAGTAGCAAATGCTAACATGCTAAAATGTTATCCTGCTTACTGAACATACCTGCATAACATTATAACCTGTTAGCAATGTCTTTGTGACCCTGTTGGATTTGATGATTGAGGTGAATACCTGACTAAGCTCTGCAGAGCTGCTGACGTGACGGAAGACTCTTCATCTTCATC
This sequence comes from Atherinomorus stipes, assembly GCA_023101725.1. NCBI lineage: Eukaryota > Metazoa > Chordata > Actinopteri > Atheriniformes > Atherinidae > Atherinomorus > Atherinomorus stipes. Next base: position 607,905 of record JALJCO010005574.1, read on the forward strand.
ATTATTCACAACTGCTTCAGTCACTTTCTAGTGAATATAGCCGAGTACAAAACAGATTCTTGAGCAATGAATACTTAAATATCCCTGTATTTTTATTATTCGTTGTCCCAAATGCTCAAAGATGTCTTAAACAGTTTGAATAACTAATGTATGGTACTACAAAGCTCTTCCTTAGAAAATTAGTTGAATTTACATGACAAAATACTGATCAAAATCTTAAGATAAATGAATATCTCCCAAGAAATTAAAGCCATGTTTTGCCTTCAACTCCTAGAAGGTTTTTAATTTTCAGCAGATAAGATGTTTCCAAGCATAGAAAAGCAGCCAAAGTAAAACGGGCTGCTAAGAGAAGCAGATCAACATGGGCGAAAGCCATAAAAAAGGAGAGAAAACTGGATTTAAAGCTTTGAACACAAACATCTTTTTTCTATTAAGATAAAAACACATACAGTAAATGCCTGATTCATCACTTTGAGAATTTCTCATAATGATCATTCAGGTGTAAAAACAACTCTAAATTCATACATCTGAAAAAGAAAAATCAAGAAATTATGTTGTAATAGCAAAGCAGGTTCATCTGGTCCATCTAGAGACCTGGTTCGGGTACGGTCCAAACATTTTTCATCTTGACGTCAGATGATTCATTCCACAGAGCCGGTTACCGCCGCCGCTGCAGGATGAAAGCATTCAGTCGACACACAGAGCTTGAATTTAAATTGCTCATATTTTCTAGAGTACAGACCCAGCAGACCATGTGATTAGGTGCATTTCAAACATGAAAGCAAAAGAAGCTAAATTAACTCGCACAACCGAGTTTCTCGTCTTGAATTATGTTGATGAATAAACAAACCCTGCAAGGAAACGTCTCCAATGCTCATCAGTCTTTTCAGAACAATCAGAAAACTTCTGATAACTGCGACAGTTTCAACTTTCTCCATTTCTGCAAGAGCTCGATTTGTGTTTGTTTAATTTAACGTGATAAGATTTTTCAATTTTGAATCAGTAATACATGAAATGCTGTCTGTGAAATTGGGCAAATTAGCAAAGAAAACAACAAAGATGTTTGAGAATGTAGCAGAAATCATTAAATAGTGACGTTGGGAAAATGCAGTTGGTGGATTGTTCAAGGTTATCAAACACAAACCTGAGACTCCGTCTGAGCTGTTAATTAATGGGAAACAACACGGTTCTCCACCACAACCCTTCAAAACGTTTTATTCCATTATTGAGCTCTGACTTTTCTATTCCCCAAGTTAACAAGAAAAGAGTGAAGAAACAAAATGAAAAAGGTCCCTCTGGTCTGAGGGAGATAATTCCAACATATTGTCTTTAAGGACGAGAATGGATAGAACCGGCCAGACTGCTCAGCTCACCTAAAATGGAAACCATTATAAGATTTCAACCTACTGTAAGAATCTAAAGAGAAAAACAGAGCAAGCTATGCTGCTGTACAAGCTCTTAATGGGCCAAACCGTCCAACTGGCACATTTAATCCAGGCCCTGTTCGGTGCAAAACAAGCAGCAAAACATGCTGCTCAAAATCATCTCAATGAAAAATGACTGTAATGCAGTACAAATCCATTCCAAAATAGCTTTCCATTTTTTGATTAGCAAGCAGTTCAGCATTTCCTTAATTTAATCTGGCCTCTGAATTGAATTTGTATTACAGCCATAGTTAATAACTTGACATTCAGCATACGACTCTGGGCTATTTAGATAAGTGATGGGCCTTCTTTGAACACCCACATGTTTCTATGCCAAATTGCCCCATTGCTCATAATAAAACCCACGTCTGAACAATTTGCTGCTGTTATATTTTGTTGAAATTGTTATTAATAAAACTATCAGAATATAATGCCAGGTTCATCTGTAGCGATACCATAGTGTAAAAAAAGGAAGAAAGAGGGGATTCAAGAAGATTTAGAAGTCTGAAAAGCTATTTACGCCATAGCCTGTCAGAAAGATGAAAGATTTGACTCGGCTCCAAGACTCTTCTCCCTTGTGGCTCATCTCAGTTACTACAGAGGCGGGCTAGAGGAGAACAGAATCAGTAAGTACATCTTAAAGAGGAAACGACGTGGAACGCTCAGAGAAATCTCTCATTTTTATTACACGAAGGACAATGACTGACACTTCAGATAGTGGTAAAATCCCCAAACACAGGGTGGCATCACAATTTGGTGAAGAACAGCCTACTTCGTATGCTGTGCGGAGCATCATGAAACACTTCAATCAATCATGGCAGTTGAGAGGAAGTCTCCTAAAGAAGTAAAACTCTGCGTTTCCTGCTTTGGGAAGGAGAAGACAAGTGATTCAGTCCATCCTGATGATGATTTTTGCAGACACTGATTTCCTTTGACCTTTGTTACACCTACTTGCTTGCTCCTGACTTACAGACCTCTGAGGCTTCTCTCATCCAAAGTCTGAAACCTTCCAGTTTTAAAACAGCCAACCGTTGTTCTGACAAAAAAAAGAGTCACGGCCCACTTTGATTAATTGATAATATGATACACCCAACTATAAAACGAATAAAAAACAAAGCTTGTGAACATCACTCTATGCTGCACATTAAGTAGTGTTCACCAACATGAGTGCCAAAGTAAAAACATCAATCAGCAGTAAAATGAGATTAAATCAGAGCGTTTTGACTTCTAGCAATTTAAAATTACTCTTAAAGCTCAGTTTTTATTGTTATCTCTTGGGTCAGACTTGGGATGGAATTTTTAAACATGCAAGTCACGAAGTTCTTGTGGTCTGGCTGATCCGAAAGGGGCATTGATTTCTGTGGTTCTTTACTTTGGACTAACAAAGTGTTGCTTCTTTGGCACCAGTTTTCTCCCTGACAATGAAAGAACTACAGTAGTTTCAAAGCCAAACTATTGACATCAGCATCGTTTCACACTTTGGTGTCTCTTATCAAAGGCCAATTCCACATTAATCTTGCATCCTGTCTCTTCGCCGTGCTCCCTCTAACCAGGATAAGTCAGTCAGGCGTTGACTCATTTACCCATTTTCTTTCTTGTAAAAACCCCACATCTGTGTTGGATTAATAAACTGCTTTGTCATCCACTCAAAGGAACATTTTTAAGCTCACAGAGTCCATCTCACCTTTAACCCCACATGAACAGCCCAAACATTGGTGGGAAGTGCCAACCCTCAGACACTATTTACAACCTTGTGGTTTCACAGAGCCCTGGAGCCATGGAGGACAACAAATCAGCAAGATGTGATCTGTGTAGGCCAGATTGCATTCTGTGGAAAACTCCAGAAACTCTTGATCCATATTCCTTTATTCAAATGTTTTAACTGCGTTTTGATATTGAAGTTAATGTGCTCAAGTTTTCCAACATCTCCAGACCTACATTTCAAGACCAAACATTGACATTTTCATTCACAAATTTCCAAGATGATTGCCTGCGTCTTAATAATTATAAAAAATATTTATTTAAAGTTGTCTTTGGTCATTTTTTTTTGGTCTTTTTGATGATTCTGCAGTTTCTGTTTAAAAAAAACCTTTGGTTTTTGTTCCAGCTGTATTTGTATACTAGAAGAGAGGCTTGTGGTCCAACGTCAGGCTTTTCCGGGTCCTTCTCATGAATTTCCGTCTGATTGGCTGCCTCCCATCAGTGTATGAAGGAAGCTCCGCCCTCTGCTCTTATTTAGTTACAGACAGGAAATAGAGCCGACAAACAAGTTTGTTCCATCATGCTAACAAACAGTTAGCTAATTAGCTTCTCAACTCCGAAGCTACAGTCGTGCTGTCTTCACTTCTAGTGTAGTGGAGGGTTACCTGCCTTCCAATGGACAGATAGAAACCCCTCGTGGGATACACTATTTGCAATGTGACGTAGAAGTGCGAGGCTGTTCCCGATTCGCTCTTCGTATTGTTTCTCTGATGAGAAAGCACAGCCGACTGGGGGGAACGCAACGCTAGCAAGTCAGCATGTGTAAGTAAACAAGGGGAAACCCTCCGTATTTCAGAAGGAGCAAGTTAAACGGGTTTTCAGTGGAAGGAGGACTTTAAAAGACCGAAGTCCGGGGGGGTGGTGCCAGAGGTATATTCATGTATATTTACAATATTTAACACAAGATCACAACACTTCTTTAAAGGATAACTTTCTTTTTTTTCAACCTGCACTTTATTTCTAGGAGTTAATATGTGCATTTACTCACCCGTAAAATTTCTGTATCACTTTGACTCTTTCGGAAGATATTTCATTGAGTCACCCTTCGGCATACATCCATGTAACATGGGGACTGCCTCTCTATACTCACCAATACTTAAAGTAGAATGAATGAAGGAACGAACGAGTACTATTGTCCTGTGAGTTCAGACTTACAGCAGTACAGCTCAAAAGCAGCTTGCTACCCAGAAACCAACAAACCGCAATCCGTGAAACAATGAACTCACAGGAAAATAGTACTCATTCGTTCGTTCATTCTATTTAAAGTATTGGTGAAATTAAGGAGTTTTTGCTGCAGATAATGTCTTATAGAGAGGCTGCCCCGTCTCTGCCATTATATAGATGCGCCGCAGGGCAACTCAACGTAACATCTTCCGAAGGAGTCAAAGTGATGCAGAAATTTTACTGGGGAGTAAATGCACGTATAAACTCCTAGAAATAAGGTCCAGGTTGAAAAAAAGAGAAAGACTCATTTCGTTCTGCTTTTTAACCCTATACCTCCTTTTGCATTTCTTTGTTTAATAACCAGTCGGTAGCTATTCAGTTGCTGGGGTGTCACAACAAAATTCAAAGGGATACCTGTGGTGGTGGGAAAAAAAAAAGAAAAAAAAAAATGAATGTGCACAATGAATGTCAGTGTGCCATAAAAATAATCCAGAAGCACAAAGTTTTAATGTTGGCAACTGTGTTGCTTTGAGTTTTGCTCTGGCTTCAAACCAGCACTGGGGCTACTTTGGTAAAAAGACAAAATTCATTTTCAAGCTGACTTTAAATTATGTGTACATGCAAATCTTTCAGGTTTTCGGCTTTAAGAAGAAAGTAACAGCTTAAATAGTTTGAACTGGAAATCACCCCAACTCGTCTCTGGTGTTTAACACCAAGCCTTTCAGGAATGTGTGCTCAGCCCTCTTCATTCTCAATAAACTTATTATATTTGCTGCAAACCGGTGGGTATATTTGCTTTTACTGGTCCAAATTTATTAGATTTCTTAGGTGAACCCTCAATGTGAGTGTGGGTTCAATTTAAACAACAAAAAACTTGGCAAAGAAAAGAAAATATTTGTTTAAAGAAAACTCAGCAGAAAGTAATTAACTCCCAAAAAAGTTTCAATAAAACAATCCGTCTTCTAGTGAAAAGCTTTTTGACTAATTGCCTTTTAAAGTGAGTTCTGACAGATGCATGAAGACAAAGCAGTTCAGACACCAGCAAATAACTCAACACCTCTCTGAGATGAGAGGGCGATTTAACCAAAATGCTGAGACATTAATCTATGGCACCCTCTCCATTAGCCTCAGCTTGTCAGAAGTGATATTGGAGGGAGAAAGCAGACTTCACTGGCATATAGTTAATTTCCTGCCATGCTGAGGATAAACGGGGATGAGCAGAGAGTAAATGCCTCAGGTCGAGGTCTTTACAAGACTCATAAATACTCATCTGTTCGTTTTAGAATTGGAATCCTTCTTTTTGACCTCTGTAGTTTGGTTAAGATGGGAGGAGTGAGTTCAAGGTCAGAACAACTCCTCAGTCTGACCATTGATCCGAACACCAAGGCAAATTCAGGGGCACAAGATTGATGACAACCTGAGCCAATCAGGTCGTACAGGCAGGAAAGGCCAATATTGTGACAGATGGAGGAGCATGCGGGCTGTGTTTAATAATGTAAGGGGCTTGTCATACAGCGGCTCAAGGTAAATGACAGGGGGACCATGAGGGGGAAATGTAATTTCCCACAGCAATGTCAAACACAACCTGCTGATGTGATTTCCTGCATCCGCTCTGCGTCAGCATCAGATAAACTGATTTAATCCATATTTAAAGAGGATTTAAAACAAGAACTCAGGAAAAAAAAAAAAAGTATATTGAGCAGTTTAATATTTAGCATCAAGTCATACCGGTCGCTCTGGCTCCTTCAGGCAACTGAGCTTTAAATGCTGATCACAGGAAGTTTGTCTGCCTCCTCTTTCATTTCCTCATTGGGAAAGAATAAAACAAAACAAAATAAATAAATGATATGACATTGTACAAAACGATTCTTCAGATTTCTGGAGATGACTTGAATGCGTTCAGTTTTGTCCAAACCAAAACATTGAATGTTTTTTCCAGCTCGCTTCATCAAAATGTCAGAAAAACATTACGATCTTTAAATATTTTGCCAAAATTTGCATAGTGTGTAAAAGTAAATCAAAACAATACAAGAATTTAAAATCATGTAAAATCTTCTTCTTCGACAAGGGCAAAAAAAAAGGTCTTCCGTTGATTCACGTCTAGGAAATATGACTAAGAATAGGTGAATTACAAAATACTCCCACTGATCCACAGAAAGCCTTTACAAGCCATTTTGATGAGGGCTTGAGCCACATTAGGAAGCATGGAGGCGCTTTTGTGAAATTAAGATGAAGAGCAAATATTAAAAAGAAATTACTTGCCAGACTGACCCAGCAAATAAAAGAAAAAAAGAATCACATTAGAGACTGGTATCTTCCACAATATGATATAAATCCAAGATATTCCCAGAAAGCACTTACTGAAGAACTCTCTCTTCAGACATTAAAATTCATCTTTAAAGTACCTCTGTATACTTTTCCAGCCTTAAAACTGCAGCTCTGACTGGTTTTGATGACACACTGACATTCATTATACACATTTCTGGAGGCACGGTTGCCCTGCAGCATGAGAAACCACTTTTTTTTCCTCTTGCGACGCTATGACTCTTTGTAACTGATTTCCACTTTATGTACACCCCAGCAACTGGTTATCAACAGACAGAGTACAGGTAGGATGCAAGATGGATGCCAAAGTAGCCATTGTTCAGGCGCACCAAAACTCTGTTGCTTTAAAAGATGCTTTGGCAGATTTTCTCAGTGATGCATCGATGGCTAATTTTTTTTTTTGCATCCTATCTGTGCTCTCAGCTCTCTCCAGCCAGAAGTCAGTCTGATGAGTCTTGTTTAATCACTTGCTCTGTCCTTTTCTCTTGCTCTTTTCCTCCCTTCTTCTTGCATTTCTTCGCTGAATCAGCCATGGTGCATTAGGCTTGGGAGGTAATATGGTGATACCGTATACCACCGGTGTATAAAAATAGGAATGGTATCAGTTTTAATACCATCATGGAAAAAATATGCACTTATATAAGAGATAAAGCAATTTAAAGGCTAAAATTAATTCTATGTCCAGTAGTGCTCATGTAAGGTTTCATTTTCAGTTTTACTTTTAGTTCAATATGTTTTAGCCTACATTTGGAGTTCATGAACGTGACATCTGTTACATCATTCATCGGCAGGACTGCGCAATTCGCTGGGGGCCAAATTTCCGATGGTGGAGCACCGAGAATCGAACAGCCCCAAGCTGTTGAGCTGCACTGGCAGGACACGGACGTCTTGAAAGCCATGAACGATGCACTGAAACCTGTAGGTGACTTCACTGATATTTTTTCAGGGCAAAAGTATGTGACCAGTTCTTTCATCCTTCCTGTACTTCAGCTCTGCAGGGACAATGTGTCGGCTCTGTGTCAGAAAATGACCTCCAGCTAACAATTTTTTTAAAAAAAAGCTGCAATTCTAAAAAAGCTGGAGGCTAAGTATGAATCCACTAAGAGCGCAAATTAATGCTGAAGTGCGCTTTCCTCAACCCTTGCTACCGTGGAGCATATGAGAGACTGATGCAAACGCACTGCCTGAAATCAAAGCTGAACTACAGGCTGAGATTGTGAGCTTAGAGGGGCACGCAGCACCAGCAGCAGCTGCCATCAGAAACAAAGAGGAAGAGTTACAACCCCCGCCCCTACGAAAAAAGATGTCTCTGGGAACCCTCCTGCAAAAACGACCAGTTGCAGCGGCAGGTCCGTCAGCACCGCAGGAGCGAGCCGGAGCTGAAACAACAGTTTACTGTTTGGAGCCATTCAAGGAGACGAGGAACTTCTTCACTGGTGGAAAATAAGCTCCCAGTTGTCCCCAGATGTCATGACTGTAAAAAAAGTAAACTTGCAGATTTTTTCTAGACTGTGTTGTACTAATTGTTGCAATATGAATGTTTATGTTTATTGAACTCTAGCTGACTGTTATGGACCTATTTGCACTTTTAAAAAAATAAGATGCTGCTAAAAGGTCGTTCAGGCTGTGATTTAATTACACTGATGTGTGTGCGTGCGTGTGTCACTGTGTGCAAAAACTGTTCTGAATGTTTGGGTCACTTTTAAGCTGCAGTTGTTTCTAAAAAGTTGTTCATGTTATTATTGTTTCTATTGTTTGGTATTCAGTTTCTGAATGGTGAATGCACAAGACAACACTTTCGTAATGCCAACTTAGGCTTATGTCATAATTTTTGATTTGTCACAATAATACTGTATACCACGGTACATGTAAAATGTGGAGGAAGCTTGATCAAAATTCATCAAAATTTGGATTCCACCCAAGTCTATGGTGCATGTTTAAATTAGCCAGTGAGTTGATAACCGGTTGCTAGCATGTGATGCAATGCATTAAGTAGAATAACATTGCTGTGGAGTGCAGTTTCTCTGCCTTGAGATGCTGTAAGGCAGGGAAGGCTCCCCAAATGTGCACAACTAAAGTTACTGTGCCAACAAACAAAGTCAGTTTTAGGGTCAGAAAGTCTTTAAAGCCATCAAATTGTTGAGAAACAATTCAGTCAAATTAATATGCGAGTCTGAGAAAGATTCACACTGATAGTGGTATTCCATCTTTGCATTAACTTCAAATAAATGAGCTAAAGTATGTATGAAAAAGCACTAAAATATAAATACATTTTTTTTTAAAAACTGAGAAATTCTCAAAATTTAAACTTTATATTTTGTACTTGTTTGCAATCTCACTTTAGGTAAGGGTGAGGTGAAAATTTAGAACATCAACAACCCCAAAAAACATTTTTTCTGGTCATTGAATTATTGGTTGCAGCTAAAATGTAATTTTAGTCATAACTGTTACCTTTTTATTTTTTAGGGGGTAAGAGGGTGGAGGAAGATTGCTAAAGTTAATATAACAACAATCTTTAAAAATTTCTTATTTGACATATTATTTGTTTTTAGCCCCGCCTATTTTATCCATTAAGTTTTGACCACCATCCTCCTTTGTTTTATTAAGAATTTTAGAGTTTTTTAACCATCACATTAAATAAAAGATTTTCTGCTGGTGATTTTCTCATATTGATACTCCGCTGTCCCAAGTGAGTTTTAAACTTTAACAGCATGGGTTTTAAAAGCACGCACACAGCCAACACAAAGAGGACACACCCTGACCTGGTCATAACCTATGGCCTGTCCACTGGTGTGTCCTCTGTTGTTGACCTGGCTGTGTCAGACCACTACTGTGTATTTTTTAACATCGCCAGTTTTAACCAGAGGAGGCTCCGGTGAGAACTGTGAGGAAACGATATATTACTTCTGAAGTGGCTGAAAATTTTATTGACATTTTACGGCAAACTCCACCACAGGTTTTACCAGCATCATGTGATTTTATTGTTGATCATTTTAACAGCAAAGTGAAGTCTGCCATTGATGCTGCAGCTCCACTGAAAACCAAGCTGATTAAAAACAAAAGCATACCTCCGTGGAGAAATGAAAGAATTAAAGAAATGAAAAGACAGTGCCGGAGAGCCGAAAGAAAATGGAGGAAAAAAAATTAACCATTCATTTAGAAATTTTTAAGGAACACCAGAAAATTTACAACAATTCAATAAAACAGGCAAGAACCCTCCATTTCTCAAATCTCATCTCACAAAATAAAAATAATCCCAAATTCCTTTTTAAAACCATTGATCTTTTAATAAACACTGATTTTAACAAGTCCTCCTTGCGAGCATCCAATGTGCATGTGAGGACTTTGCCGGCCATTTAGAAGTAAGATAGATGGTATTAGATCCAATCTTTTATTTCAACAAAATTCAATTTTTAACAGATCTGAAGTATTATTTTTACCCGAGGAAACACTGGAAAGTTTTGTCCTGGTTGATGCGAAGTTGCTTGGTAGAGTTTTCTCCCAGCTAAACCCAACAACCTGCCTTTTAGACCCCATTCCCACATCGCTTTTAAAGACATTTTATGGTTTCTTTGAGTCTGAGCTTTTAAATATTGTAAATTGCTCTCTTAGACGGGTGTCTTCCCATCCGCCTGCAAAACAGCGGTGGTGAGGCCCCTTCTGAAGAAGAGCAATTTAGACCCTAACGCTTGGATAATTACAGACCTGTATCCAACTTACCGTTTTTAAGTAAAATAATCGAAAAAGTTGTTTTTATTCAATTACAGAGTTTTTAAATAAACACAACATTTCAGAAAAATATCAATCTGGTTTTAGGACAAACCACAGTACTGAGACGGCCCTTTTAAAGATTGTCAATGATCTCAGATGTAACATGGACTCACAGAAACTTTCTGTTCTGGTTCTACTGGATCTCAGTGCCGCCTTTGAACAGTAGATCACCAGATTTTATTAGACAGACTCAGAAGTCTGGTGGGCCTTCAGGAACTGTTTTAAAATGGTTTTATTCCTATCTCACAGATCGACAGTTTTTTGTAAGTATGGATACATGCTCCTCAGAAATCCATAAAATGAAGAGTGGGGTTCCCCAAGGATAATTTTAGGCCAATACTTTTTAACCTGTACATGTTACCACTTGGGGACGTCATCAGGAGACACGGATTGACTTTCACAGCTATGCTGATGATACTCAATTTCATGCCGTGTCTCCTGATGACCTGGAGAGTAACACTTTAAACTGTATTTTAGATATAAAGTCATGGATGGCAGAGAACTTCTTCAGCTCACAGGACAAAACTGAAGTTTTATCATCGGTCTGAAGCAAGAGAGAGATCATTTTACCAAAATTACAGAATTTTATCCTTCTAGTGTGTGAGAACTTGGGTGTTCTTTTTGACTCTGAGCTGAATTTTATTCCACATATAAAAATGTACAAAGACAGGATTTTATCATCTTAAAAATATCGCCAGAGTCCGCCCATTTCTCTCTCTTGCCAGCACGGAGGTGCTGATGCTGCTTATTTCAGTAGAATAGACTACTGTTGCCCTGCTCTCTGGTCTTCCTAAAAAGTCTGTTTCCAGCTTCAGTTCTGCAGAACTCAGGGCACGAGTTCTGACAAGGACAGAGGGCGGGAACACATTACACCAGTTTTAAAATCGCTGCATTGGCTCGTGCATTTCAGGATTGATTTTAAGGTTCTCTTAGTGGTTTATAAATGTTTAATGGTCTTGGGCCTCTTATTTATCAGACCTGTTTTAAACTATGAACCCTGCGGACCCTGAGGTCCTCTGGCACCGGGCTTTTAATTGTTCCTAGAGTGAGAACTAAAACTCACGGTGAGGCCTCATTCCACCATTATGGCCTCGTCTGTGGAACAGCCTGCCAGAGACCCAGGGCTGAGAGACTGTTGATGTTTTTAAGAAGAGGCTCAAGACCTACCTTTTTAGCTTGCTTTTAATTGAATTTTGTCTCATTTTTAAATGATTCTTTTAATTTATTTGATTTGATTTTTATTTATCTATTTATTTATTTTTAACTTTGGTTTTGCGATATTAAAATGATTCTATTTGTATTAATTCCTTTTATGTGTATTTTATTTCTAGCTTTTATTTGATTTATTTATTTATCTATTTATTTTTGGTTTAACTCTAAAAATTTTAACTTCCCCAGTGTTTCCTCATGGGGTCCTTCGCTAGGAGTTTTGCCTGCTCGGTCTGGGGGTAACGGCTGTGGTGGATGCCCTTTTCTGGTGTCTAGGGGCCGCACTGCAGCCCTGCGGTGTGGTGTGGACCCTGGCCTGTCATGATCTGGGGGTCCCTGCAGCTGGGCCTTATGTGGCTAGGGGGGCTGGCTCCTGGTGCGAATGGATCCCCAAGATATCGTTTCCTCAAGCAGTGTCATGCCAGATGGTTTTTACAGTTACTGTTTTTATACCTGTTCATTAGAAGAGAGGAGTTGGGGGTTTGTAGCTAGGTGTGGAATTGGGAGGGGTTGGGTGTGTGATGTGTGTGTTTGTGTGAATTGGATGTGTGAAGGTGTATTGAATCATTTGTTTCTATGTCAAGCCTTGTGTTGTTTTTAATGGTATGAAAAGTGCTTTATAAATAAAGCTTGATTTGATTTGATTTGATTTATATCATAATCCCTCAGAAAGCTCTCAAGGCAATTTTTATTGTCAACAGCAGCACAGAAGCTTCTTATTCCACCAGGGGCAATGATGGACTTTCATCTGTTGATGTTTCCCTCAACTATTCTCACCTTCTTCTTTGTCATTTGTCATTTTCCTGCTCGTGATATTACATGTAAGTGCTCTTTGTTGTTGCAGCCAAACTGAGCAATAATAAACTGGAGTTCCTCAAGCTGAAGACTGCATATGGTTCAAAATGAATTATTAGGAGCAGCTTTTGTAGGTGAAACACATTTTGGTACTTTATGATCAAATGCAATAATAAAAGCTTGCCAATCGCTTTTATTCTGGTAATGTAAAACTGAAAACTGTCACCAAAGCCTAACACACCTAATTATCAATACTTCATCATGGTCTGATCTAAATTCTTCCTCACAATTCCCCCACTGAAAAGCCTTATCAAAATGCTAGCCTTTAAACAGTTATCAGCTAAACTTGCAAACTCCTCGTGTGGGTTTTGAAAATTGGCTGCAAGTTAAACAAAACTTCTGAGTTGATCCTTTGAGAAAACAAAAAACTGTTGACGGAGCATATCAAATGTGGCTCCGCTCTGTGCGTTCGAGCCTAGGGGCCACTGGGGCGAAGGATAAAGAGATATTGTGTGCACTGCACCAGCGAATCTCCGAGATCTCAACCGCTGCACCGCAGACAGGTACAATTGGAAGACGGGGAGGCAGGAGGGTGTGACACACAGCAGAAAAGTAGCGGAGGACGGCTGGAGGGGCTGCCAGTCAACCGTCCCCTTGTTTCCTTGTCGATGGGTCTGGATGCCCCCCCCCCAACTCCTCATCCAAACTGATTGCATTCTCCTTACTTTTCCCCAGAGATTAGAAGAGGAGGCGGGGGGGCACACAAACGGGGATATGCTATGGTGCACAAAGATATGGGACAACTCTCTATCTCTTCTTTTCTTCCTTTGTGTGCAGAGTGCCATAAGCACCAGGAGGATATTGAGACAGACATATCCCTCCTAGATGAAAGGGGCCTTTCAGTCACACAGGCCCCAAAGGTAAACGTGGTCAGAGTTAGCAAGCAGCTCTTCATTTATTGTGGAGCAGGAGCGAGACTCAAAGGCACCATAACAGCACTGAAAGCAATAAAGGGCAACCGCTCTGCTCACACTTTTGACAAGCTTTTTGAGACTTTACTAAGCCATAAAGACACAGGCTTATTTACTAATGTTTGTGAAGCTCGAACAAAGTTTGTCTCTGCAGAGGTTACTGTTGTTTCCCTCTGTTTGTTTTCTTTTACTGCAGTGCAGCCGCAAGCATTTCACTTCCAGATATGAAGCCGTGCTGCTGATCTTGCCCAATCATTCATTATTTGTGCAAGCGATTATGCATAAGATAACCCTGACAGTTTGAAATATCTCTCTTCACTCCCTGGAGACATCACCTTAACAGCATTTTGGCTTGTAAGCTGTGATAAACAAAACCAATATTTGCTAAATCCTATAAAGAAGAATCCACATCCTGCATTTATTCAAGCTTCAAAACGCAATCCATCTTTTGATAAGAGCTGAATAAAGAGGCAGGAATAATACTCCAGTAGTCAACATGATCCCTCACTCCAGGTGCCAATATGTCTCAGTAATGAAGTGAAGGCATGCAACACCTTCCCCTGATGTTAACTGAGCCACCACAGCTACTAAAACCTTTTTCAACACAAGTCACTACAGCAGACACTGTGCCACCTTCACATGGCGGCCATATTCATCTGTGTTTGTTCAACAGAGTCATGCAAAATGTCAGAGACAAATGCTGTCCGGATGCCATTATCTCAGTCTGGATACGACAACAGAGCCACAATGAGACGGGGCATGGACGCCCATGGCTACATAGTCATTTCAGCAGGGCCGCCACAGAAATGTTGATATATTTCCCTGGGGACAGCACGCCTCACTCCGCTGCAGAAATTCTTCCACAGAAAACATTTTGCTTAGTTTAGCAATGAAGAAACACAGAACTGAAATCCACTTCCTAGACTCAGAATTTCAATGAGCACTTTAGTTACAGTTATTCCACAAGAAAATAAGAGCTAATTGTGCAATTATGTTACCATCTAAATAGAAAGAGTGCAATTAATGTTCTACATGGTGGAATAAAATGAAGATTAGCTGTAAAAGTGTCACTTGTGATGACAATGATGCAAGAGCCACGTGATTAGATGAAGTTGGCATTTAAATTTGAAAAATGTTATAAATTTGCTTCAGCTCGTTATTATGGATGCATTTCTGATTTGTTTTTCATTTCATTATACAGTATGAGGGAGGTAAATGAAGGGAAAATATTTTAATTAAATCATCATGGAAAAAGACATTGTGACAATCTGTTAAGTGCGGAGCTGTTTAGCACATGAAAACTCAACAACGGCTGACAGAAATATGGCATTTGCATATCCTAATTAAAAAATTCATCCACAGAAAGTTCATTATTTTCATGCAGCTTTTCAGAGTTTGTGTTCAGTGAGGAAAACTTCATGGCATGACAAGGAAACTTTTTGCTTCCTAGATTGCTTTGGTATGTCCCCTGAAATGTCAGCAGGATTCAGGGAAGTTGTTGTGTTGCAGAAAGTGGTGCTTCAAATAAGTGCAATGTAGCTGATGGGTGAGGGACTCCCAAAGCAGAGGAGGCTAAACCTACCTTTTGGAAAGATGATGCCTTAAAAAATCTCAAATTATCTGAAGGGCATTGTGACAGGAAGCAGCCCGTCACTGTGAGCTACATGTTTCATACTTAGTCATTATACTTACCTTGCTGGCATGGGTGCACACTGACCAGTAGGGGAGTGTACTGAAACTGCACCAAATGTGTGTGATGTACTTACCTGGGTTGAATACTTACCGGGGGGGGGGGGGGGGGAATAAGGTGGAAAACCAGAAGTGAAGGATGTCACTGTCTTTTATATGTCTGGACATAATGTGTGTTAATGGGTTACACCTGGAGGTAGGAGAGTGAT